>JAODTR010073588.1:0-15503 GCA_025399935.1 Amblyopsis rosae | reverse complement strand
TTCAGTAGACAGTGAACCGATTGTGGCGCTGTGGGTTTTGGCGCGACTTGTAATGAGTTGTGTAAAAATAAAGGTCTCGTTAATTGTAAACCGTGTTGCCTGCTGATTGACCAGCATTTGTTAAAATAGGTTTTAACTAATTGCAAGCTGAAAGTTGCAGAACTAAATATTATGCTGTTAAAACTCAGAGCATCCGGATATTGCATTAGTTTTTGGCTTCGATAAGCAGAAAATACGCCGAAACTCCCTGAAACGCTGCTGTCGAACTCGGACACCATGCATGCCGCCCGCGCCTAGACTGAAGTGATTAGACACGTGGCAGTTCTAGGGACAGGTTTAGCGAATGGGTCAATTCGGTCCCCCCCAATGTCGAACTGGTTCCGACGCGCCAGAGGTTGTCCCAGAGGTGATGTCAATGTTCAGCTCCACATATAAGCCACTGGTATAGTCCCTAACAGCCTTAAGGATCAGTCCCAGGAAGACACTCGGCTCACTATAATATAATGCTGTTTGTCCACCTGGACGCCTCGGTTAGCATCACTCACTCTCTGTCACCTTCTCAGCCATTAAAGTTTCCATTGTACAAATGTGGCAGTGCAAATGAGAATCTACCTAATAATTTGTAGATGCGTGTGTGTGTGGTACAAGAACCTACATTTGTCACCACCCTGCCCCCTAGTGGCCAATCAAACGCGTGTGTGTCTGTGTGTGCATGCGTGTTCCAGTTGTAAAGGTTTCCGTCTGGGTCTGTGTGTGTGTGTGTGTGTGTGTGTGTGTGTTCCAGTTGTAAAGGTTTCCCTCTGGGTCTCTGTGTGTGTGTGTGTGGGGGGGTTCATTTGTAAAGGTTTCCCTCTGGGTCTCTGTGTGCAGGACAAGGTGCACATCCCCGGGGCGATCTACCTGTCAGTGAAGTTCGATTCGCGCTGCAACACGGAGGAGGGCTGCGACGAGCTCATCGTGTCCAGCAGCAGTGACTTCATCCAGGACGTCCACAACTTCAGCGGCTCCCCTCAGAAATGGGGAGACTTTGAGATTCCTGGTAAGCAGAAATGTCCCTGTATTCACGCTTGGCTTTAGTATTTAACTGACCAGGTTCACGTGTGTTTGCATAATCAGAAGTTAATACTGCTTTTTTAATTTATATTTTTATGTGAAATTGTGTGTCTTTCTCTCAGGTGACACCCTCCACTACAGGTTCGTCTCAGACATGAGCAACACCGAATGGGGCTACAAGTTCACTGTCACCGGAGGGCACCGCGGGCGCTTCCAGACAGGTACGTTATCAACACAAGAACAAACCAGTGTCTTACTGAACAGATACATAGCAGAACAAACCAGTGTCTCACTGAACAGGTACATAGCAGAACAAACCAGTGTCTCACTGAACAAACCAGTGTCTCACTGAACAAACCAGCGTCTCACTGAACAGATACATAGCAGAACAAACAAGTGTCTCACTGAACAGGTACATGGCAGAACAAACCAGCGTCTCACTGAACAGGTACATGGCAGAACAAACCAGCGTATCACTGAGCAGGTACACATATGGTAAATGGACTGCATTTATATAGCGCTTATCTAACCTTCCGGTCACTCAAAGCGCTGTCCGGTATTTCCTCACATTCACCCATTCACACACACATTCATACACCGATGGCGATCGCTGCCATGCAAGGTGCGACCAACCACCGGGAGCAGTTAGGGTTAGATGTCTTGCTCAAGGACACCTCAACACTTGGTGAGGAGTTAGCCGGGATCGAACCAGCGACTTTTAGACCACCTGTCGCCCCAGATAAGAGCACAGGCCTGCACACGGGACAGAACATGCATGCTGTTTGGTATACCAGTGCCTCTGAAGGAGGATGACCCTACATAACCCTACGTTTCCTCTCAACTAGGTTTTGAGATCCTCAAGCAAATGCTGGCTGACTGCCAGGTGATCAGCTACCTCCCCCTGGCTGACATATGGGAGTGGCAGGTGGGCGTTGCGTGTCGGCAGACCGGCGGCCAGCGGTTGAAAGCCATCCACTTGTTGCTCCGCCTCCTGCAGTGTCAGTCACAGACGTAAGGCCCCGCCCTTCTCTCTCATTCTTGCCCTTGTTCTTTCGCTTCCCTTTCTCACACAGGCGAGAGAATCGCAGTTTAGGCTGCTGCTTATTAATTTAATAATTTATATATACATACATGTATGTGTTAGCCCAGAGGAGACATAAAATATAGTATTATTAGGACTTCTTAAAGAATACACTTTATCACCTTAAGGGGCCCAAAGCTCCATCTCACCTCAGCAGTGTGTGTGTTGTCCGAGGAGACGCGCTGATACAGTATGCTGGTACGTTACGCAGGCTTTGCATAAAGTATTCACAGCTTCGACAATAACCCAGGCTGTGAACATTTTTAGTTTTGCTGTAAAGCCGGACATTTTATCATTGTAGTCTATGGGACTTGACTCCCTTTTGCAGACAGCCTCAAGTGGCCATTCGGTGAACTTCAGGTTTTGTCCCTTCTGCGTTGTATTAATTAATTAATTAGTTGATTAATTGATTGGTTTCTCGGCACTGGAAGTGGGTAGGTACATGAGTGTGTGTGTGTGTGTGTGTGACTGGTGTGTCCCCTCCGTGTGCTCCCAGGGCCTGTGAGCTGACCTTGCTGCGACCCCTGTGGCAGCTCTTCATGTCCATGGAGAGCAGCCTCAGCCAGGATCCCACCTGCATCACCGTGTTGCTGCCGCTCCACAGAGCCCTCACCGAGCTGTTCTTCATCGCGGAGGACCGGGCCATGGTGAGTGACGAGTACTGTACTGTCCTGTACTGTACCGTACCACGCTGAGTCATCAGCTGTTTATTTGTACAGCGACACCGAGACAGAGGACGGTAATGTTTTATCCATTCCTCAAGATGGTGCTTTGCGGCTTCAGGGATTTGCTAATCCCCCTAATAGGGGTCATGTCGGACATCACATGACCAAAACAGAAAACAGGTCTCATTGCTTCCCTGATTGCTTGGTTTGCGGTGCGCTACTGACTTTTACTGACTTTTACTTCCACTTCTGTTATGGTTCTGAAGAAAGTGTGTGTGTGTGAGATTCAGAGTTGATGGTTTAACTAAAAAGGTCAACACCACTTTAATACAATGAAAAGAAACAGCATTTGTGTTCGTTGGACAGCAAAACCGAAGCAGTTTGCATGTCGTCAAGTAATGCTACGGTAAATATTTCCCGCAAGGTGTTTTTTTTTTTTTTTACACAGTATATTCTTGGATGATTGTGACACTCTTGGCGCCCCAGTTTATGACAGTGTTTCACTGAACGCCACAGGCAGACACCCTATCTGTCATTTGAGTCATTTGAGTCCATTGATCCATATAAGATTCTGCCTCCGGGCGTCTTTCTTTGTCTCTGACAAACTGTGCCCTCTTATCGGGTCGTTCCCTTTCCACAAGAGCAGAGCAGTGGAGCTCCAACCATAAATGAGTTAATTTCAAGGTCACAGGCACCCTTTTTGTTAATTGAGGCTTGGTGTTCTTTTTCTTTTGGGAAAAGTCAATAAAAAAGGTATGTGGTATACATCTCCTTGTCTATATTTTGGGTGTCTCTGTCTCTCTCTCTCTCTCTATCTCTCTCTGTGTCTAGTGCTCTGTTCTCCTGTGTTTGTGTGTGTGTGTCTCTAAGTCAGACATGTTTTTCCTGGGCCCACCTGTTCCCCTGCCAGGCTGAGGGCCAAGGCCCAGCCTTACCATCTGCCAGACAGCCCAGTAGCACGCACACACACCCTGCTACACACACAGTGGCTGGCGGGGGAATAGATGTGGTATCCATCTCGTGTGTGCTGGAGCATCTGTGGGCATTCATGCTTTCAGTTGTCTTGAAGTATTAATTAACAAACCTTAAGGGTTATGAATTTGCAGTTAGCCTATAGGTGAGCTCCCATCTGTACGCGCAGCTTGTGCCCTCAGATTGTCCCGCTTCCCATCTGCCCGGTGCGTCTTGAGGGCACGACGTTATCAATCGACGCGTCAGCGGGAATGCGTTCTCACTTTGGGAGAATTAGCTGGAGCGATACCTGTCGTAAGCCACCAGGGGGCAGTAGCGGCACTCATCAGGACGGAATCGGATGACGAAGCAGGAGGATGAAGTTGGCGTGGGATGCCCTGCTTGGACACGCCGATGCACATTATGAAGTGCACGTTAGCGGCGGTGCCTGGCTGGGCGCTTTGCCCCCTAGTACAGTGTCCCCTGCTACTTCTCAACCAGCCCAGGGAAGGAAGCATGAGCTGCCATTTAACTGCACCTTGCACATGGGCTGGCCGCTCAAACCTCTGTATCAACCCTCTCTTTGGGGTCTGCTCAGCAGCCATGTCTTCCTCAGAAAGAAAATACTTAGCCAAGGGACAGACTTGTCTGTATAAGCCCTATACTGTTGACTATCAAGGGATAGACTTGTATGTATAAGTCATATACTGTTGACTAACAAGCTTATCTGCTTAGGCATTTTTGTGTTTTGTGCCTTGGTCAAGGGCTCACAGACAGTATTTGCTTAAAAGCAACAGTAGGAGAGGTTACCCCGCAGATTATTCCCAACAGGTCTGCGGATACTCCCAGCGTACCGCTGCTGTTTGCATCTGTGTTCCACTCAGACGGTGTAGCGTTGAGGAGCTGAGCTAATTTGCTGTCTAGCACAACACCACTCAGCCCCCCCAGAGTAACACAGTTGCTGAACACAAGTTAGAACACGACTGCTCAACGTCGTTTAAAACGTGGCTCCGTCTACTACGCTCCTCTTTTGCACTCTCCGACTGGTGGCTGTTGTCGCTCTGTGGTCGGATCAGGATGTGGTTCAAACGATTATGCAAAGTCTGAACAGGGGGCAGCCATTTGTGCGCTTAGTGCAGGCAATATACGCTCAGTTGGAATGTAGGTTAGGTTGGTGCCACCCCCAGCCTCGTTGTCCCTAGACGAGACCCAACCAATTTCTCCTATCCAGTCACACGCAGCTCTCTGTAATGCCTAGACGTCCTAGGCTGAATAAGGAAGTGCTTGTGGCATGTTTTTAGCTCGATGGTTCCTGCTGCATGTTGACATATGACCTGCAGTGATGACACACACGCCCTTGTTCCACGTTGATATGCCCTGCAGAACACACTGCTACTCTGTCTGACAGACCTTGAAGTTCTCCTTATTAGGCCTTAATCTCACAGTTTTGGCAGTTAACGTGGCCCACATTCTTTATCTTTAGCGTGACGATGAAAGGGGGGGGTGCAGAGCACTTTAAGCCACATCCATTGACATGTAATGAACTTTCTACCCCAGGAAGTGAAAGTTATCTTTAGCGAGCAAAATGTAATCCGTGTACAAATTGTTCCCCGGATGTTCTGCGAGATAAACATTTGGGGCGCCTTGTAAGATGGATAGCGGAACAACTCTCTGGACTGTATCTGCCGGCTGCATAAAAGCACCACTTGACCAATCTTGTCCCATTTGGCTTCCATTTTGCGGGCTTATGTAACGTGAGGTATGTCTGTCCTAAGCGACTGTGGTGAAGGCTGTGTTTGATTTGTTTGTCATTTTGAACGTCACTTCCAGCGCTTCACGGTTGCGGCGTGTCACCGAGGCAGATATAAAAAGTGCTCAGGGAACCAGGCCTCATTTGTAACTAAGTACTTCCCTTATTTGCCCAAGGGTTCCTCTCCACTCACGTCCATGGTCTAGTTTACAAGGTTGTCTTCCTCGTATGTGGTAACGATGCAGATGAATGTGGCCCAGCGTTGCCTTGTCCGTGACCCAGCATGTGTTCCCCCCCCCACCTACAGACGCAGGGAACTGTCCAGGAATACCTGCTTGCCATGACCACAGACGAGCAGCTCCTCAACCACACCTCCATGGTAAGACCTGTCACAATCATTTGCGTCGTCAGTGAAGCACTGACAACGAACGGCGCCGGAACATACAAATCACACTTAAAACCAAACGGGTCCACTAATAATGTGGACCCGTGTAATAATGTTTTATGACTGTAAAACGACAGTGTCCGCTAGGCACACTTGAGCGGAGATGCAAAAAGCATGTTCGCCCTCCATACGCCAGCTGCATTGTCAAACCGGCTGGTGCTCGGCTGCATCTAACCCTTCTCCTCAGGCTTAGCGGCAGACCGGAGCACAATGCGCGCGCTGCGTCTCCATTGTGAGCCTGTTCACCTCTGACGTGGCGGTGTTACGGCGGCCCATACATGGTGTCACCGTGAGCCATGGAGCAAACAGCCCTCGGTGGCCTTGGTGGGTCTCTCTCACTGGTGAATCATCAGCCTCCCCCCCCCACACACACACACACGCCTCCCCTTCTCCCCCTCACTCAGTTTTCTATGCATGTGGGCTGCACTCAGGACTAATGTATTTGGTAATTACATCCCATTAGTACTGGTATCGGAGCGAGCCGCACGTCTGTAGCGAGGAAGCTGTAATATAGCGGAGGAGCCAGGGGGCAGTTAGCAGGAGGAGAGGAGGAGAGCTGTTGAGGGGTCGGGGTGCTGGAGAAGTGGCTGTAGGTGGGTTTGATTGCAGCAAGGTTGCCCAACACCTTTCTGTCTGAACACGTAATCACTGGCCATTTTGCATTTGATGGATGAGGATGATGCACGGTCCGTCGGTTATTACATTTAGTGCATTTATTTGTTTGTGTATTTCACGGGGACAGTGCACTGTAATCAAACCTCTCATTTTCTACATCAGCGTAAATACAGCAAAATGGCAATAGAGCTAATTTTGCAGTTGTCCCTGGGGAATGTTGACAGACCACAACAACACGACAAGACACTCACACACGGCAGATGTTCAAATGAACCACGAAACAATATTTGAACACAAACAAACAGGTGGTAAAAGCAGTAGCAGAGAGATGAGCTGGTATGATGTCTGTGCATGAGTGTGCTTTTAAAAAAAATGCATCATAAGTACTACTACAGTGAAGAGATGGCTTATTCCAGGAGTGGGCGGCTGTTTGCCCAAGTCCGCTGTGATGACATTGCACAGCGCAGTCCCTCTGGTGGTTGCCCCTGCCGCCCCGCTGCAAGTATATTCATCTGACTCTGTGGGGGAGGGGCAAGCCCACGCAACACCGTAAATATGAGGCAGGCATCTGTAAAATGTTTTAAAGTGGACCAAAGCAAAATTTAGAATTTAGAAAATATAAAGGAAATCTAATCTAACAAAAACATTTCTTAAATCTTCTATCTTTTTTTCCCTGCACTTTTCATTCAATGCATCCTACATTTCACGTCCAATGTTCAAACCAAACAAAACTTCCCCTTTGTTCACCCGAAACGGGTCTGATTAATGCGTTGCCGTGGTCAACGCGCCTTTCCGCCTTAGCTGTCGAGGCAGCATCGGTCAAGCCACAACGCAGCTGGGTTGAGCACCATTGCCTATGGTGACTGCCTCTGGCTTCAGTGGTGAAGCAGCTCTCTGTCGGAGCCCTGCACAGCGTACCAGCGATTGGGCTCCTCTGATTTGTGTGACCTCACACACTACAGCACAGCACACTACTCTCTGACTTACTGATCCAATATGCTGCTCTGCTCTTTTCTTTTTGTGTTGTGCAGGCTCTAAAGAACATCGCTGCCATCAGCCTGGCTATCAGTTACCCCAATACATCTACCAAGATGCTCAACTTGCCCTCCTGAGAGCCAGACCAGAGGAAATATGTGGAAGGAGGGGAGGCAGGGAGAGGGGGGGGTGGGGGGGTAGAGAGAGAGAGAGACGGGAGCGTTCCGAAAGGGGACACATCCTTTCTCGAAGACCCACTCCCCTCCAAGTACTTCCATTCTGAAGGATCCCCCTCGACACCAGTAATCACTCCTGTTGTCTGGAGTGTTGTTGGGACGGTAGGGAGATAGAAGAGCATTTTCCCTTACAATCCCTTTTGCCTTAGGTGAATTTATGTGTGCATTTACTGGAACAATGTTTTTTTTCTTTTTTTAATCATTTCTTTTTTTCTTTTCTTTTTTTTATACTGGAAGATGCTATGTTAATGTAGAAAGTGTGCCATAATTTGCCGCTTTTATGGGGAAACACATTCTTCCGAACAGAAAGCCACACCTGGATTATGTAAGCGATAGTAGAAAAGCGGGTCACCTTGCCTGCTTGGCCTGTCTCTGTGGGCATGATGAGCAGTCTAAAAATATGGTCCAGGACAGTGGAGTCTCATTAGTCACCACAGGGAGAGTGTTCTGGCCTACTAGCTTACACAACCTCTCATCTTGTTGTTTTTGTATACATTTAGCCCTCACTTTGCTTTTGTAGAAACGATGGTGGCTTAAAAAAAAAATAAATAAAAAAAAAAAAATATATATATATATATACACGACATTGCATCTTATTAAGGCACTATTATTATGTCTGTTTTCCAAACTGTTTATTCTCTACTGATAATATGGATCGATACAGACCAGGGCTGTTGCATCATTAAAGTGATATAGACCTCTCGCAGCTTTGGTGATCAACAATTGGAATCATTTAATTTTGTCAGAGACAATCGATTTGATCAGGAAAACTTTTTGAAAAACGTCTTTTAGGAAGAAAATGGACAGAATTCAGCGTGTGACATTTCAACTTATTTGACTTATATATTTAGGTTTATATATTTGAGTTAATTGCAACAATGATACTGAATGCAATTACAAAAACGTATCAAAATACTATACATTGTAAAATTGACATAGTGTAGTATTGCGGCCTGGGTATAGGAAATTCTGATTACCACCCCAAATACAGGTCATGGGAAGTCTGTCCTGAAAGCCTTGTGATGGTAGCCTGATAACCAGATCTGTTGGCTAGGCTGAGTCTCTGAATGCTCGGCAACATTTAAAACGTGGATGGCACCAGACCCACACCCACAAAATCACTTTCTGTCGTCCACACCTAAACTAGGTTAAACAAGTTAGACTAGATCAATCACCTTTCTGCTGAACATGGACACAATGTTCTCAATTACACTGCTGTAATGACAACGTAGTAACTTATTGTGTGTGGTATACTGTAGACATCCACGCAAATCGATGGTGTGATTGTCTGCTAGCTAATAGATAGCAATCTATTAGCTAGCAGGCAATCACCCCATCGTAACATCCAAAATGCTCACTTCTATTTGGGAATAAGTCACACAGTGGACTAATGAAGATGCATTGCTTGTTAGCGGCACATGTTTTATTTTATTTTAGATTTTTTTTTTTTGTGTATGTCAATTTTATTAAAAAAAAAAGTTTCTCAGTGATAGGGAGACAGGTTGGATGGGTTAATTCTGTTGTTTTATTTTAACATTGACTTTAAATGTTTTGTTTTAGGTGAAAGAAGGCGTTGTAAAGCCAAAGAGAAATGTTATTGTCAGCCACATGTCAGAAATCCGTTTCAGCAAAGGTTTAGTGAGCTCGTCGTGCGTTAGTTTTCTTTATTCTGTGGTCCCACCTGGACTGTTAGATTGTTTGGCGGCATCTTTGTTTACACAAGCATCGGCAGGGCGATCAGTGGGGAGAGACCTGGTGAGGGGGTCTCTTCCTTACGCCATCATGTCACGTTTCCCACTCGAGAGAATCTAGCCTGACCTATTTACCATGTGCCTACGGTTAATAAATTAAGCAATCGTAATTTAACTGTCATGTTGTTGGAAAAAGTCATTAATTCTATTTTAAAGAAAAGTTATTATTATATTGTTTATTTTGAGATTTTTCTATATTATATAGGGTATACAGTATACTGTATATAGCGTAGGCTATACAGTACTGTGTATGCATATATATATATATATATATATATATATATATGCACTTGTTTTTTTGCAGGTGACGATGCATGTTACTCAAGACTTTATCCAATATAATGTACATATCTGTGAATATTGTTAATTGCACATAGTAATGATGCAAGGAAAAAAATTTGCCTTTCATAAACCCCTTACAAATACACATTTTAATATATTGGTCACTAACGGCTAGACACTTTGTGTTTGAATTTGTATGCATGGCATAGTGATCAGGAGGAATTCTGTTAAGTACTGCTTGGGTTGAAATGTGATCAATTTCTAAACAAAAATAAAATTTTGATGTGAGATGTGTTTGTCATTGTTTGTCCCTGTGTATGCTTCTTAAACAAAGCAAAACTTCCTGAAATCGACCAGTATTGATCAGAGTAAACTTCCAGCTGATGTTTAAACCAGCTTGGCCTATCTTCGCCTAGCCGAGATAGTATTGGATTTGTGTCATCATCACAGACAGCGTTCATGGGCTGGCCTAGAGTTTTAAATCTTTTTTCCACTACTGTCTGTCACAGATTAAATCCTTTCTTTGAAATCAGCCTTCTATAGCTTGTTTAATTCACAGACTTCCCCCACACTGACAATTCTTTCTCATACTTTTATTGCCATGGTTCTGTCTTTCCTCCATGACTGCAAGCCGTTCTCTGCCTCCATCCTCTGCTGTGAGAAAGCCTGGTCTCGGGGACAGCAGGGGCAATGACGGAAATGATGATCGCCAGGGTGATAATGACATCAGTTTGAGGAAACATTCAATATAAGGCTCCAGATGATTCAGCACCCCTCCGCGCCATTGAGCCCCCACGTCGGAATGAGTCAGAGCACTCGTCCTCTCTTCTTTTCCCACCTCCTCTCTCCTTCAACTGATCATCAAAGATCCCCCCCCCACACCCTGCCCCTTCCAGAAGGAAGCAGAACCAATGTTTTTGTGTCTCAAATACACCTTGTGCTTTAAACCACTGCTGTTTCACTGGGCAAAATCATTTTTTCAATTTCACTCCACGCAGAGTGGCTTGCACACCAAATCTGGGTCTCAGGGAAGGCACATTTAATGCTGAGAAGAAACATTTCCCCTATGAGGGGAAAATAGGCACTTGTTAAGCAATAATAAAACTAAATATTACCTTCACGGGTTATTTAACAAGCCTATCTACCCAGTGCCAATAACATTGCATCTACTTAATCCATGCGTACCAGACCTTGTTTGAATACTCCTCTACTCTTGTATGTATGTGTGTATGCATGTATGTGTGCATATATATATATATATATATATATGTGTGTACGTATGATTCACCAACAGTATCATATTCATAATGGTGCATTCCAGAATACTGGCAGTGACATGCCACCATCCTACTCACTTGCCCACATTAATATGCCAAGTTGTTTCTTCATACAGTGTTCCTGTTACATTACTCAGATTAATTAGGTAACTATTAAGGTCAGCTGTGGGACAAGTCGGCCAAGATTATCTGCCTGCCGCCTGCTATCTGTTCATTCTGGATTGTTCCTTATTCGTGTGGGGAGGGTTTCCTGATGCTCAGGCCATGTGTGCTTCCTTGTCACTTGCTTGTATACCTGCAGTTGTTGAGCCGCCATCACACTCCTACCTGCATCCAGCTGTAACCCTGATCAGAAGCAATTGTTTTTGAGGGTGCCTTGAAAGTCTCTCGTCATAATTGGACCTACTTTTGTTTTTCTTCTCTCTTTTTTTTTAACCCTCATGGGAGCAGAAGGCCAGTGCCGATCACTTCCCGTGAGATGCAGGGATAATTGGGTAGTTTAAATAACCCAGCAAGACACAGTCAAACCCCATACACCCTCATTTTTCAGTGGCAGCCTACGTCTGATTGCATTGGGAGAGAGAAGCTTGCTGTTTCTGATCTCATTTCTCGCCTGTCTCCTATCTGGGTTGGAGTAAGGCAGTTATTGGGACACCCACCTGTGACAACAGAGGAACGGTGGACTGTAATGGATCGCTGGTTCCTCTGCTGTGACAGCCGTGGAACCAAGGCTGTTAACTCACCTGGATCATCCCAACAAGACTTTTGTATGTCCTGACAGGTAGTGGCACTGGTTGGGTAGAGATGATGGTAAAAGAAAGCTTACCCTGCCATCATGCCATGAGCATTAAATATAAATATGCTGTATGCATTTGTCTGCCTCTGGCAAGCAAGTTACGGTGGTAACTGTCAGCCTATTACAGTGATCTGAAATGACTCTGTGACATGTGACTACTGTACGTCCCTGAAATATTCTTAAAGGTGCCTTCATAGATTTTGTTAGCGCCTCCATAACCTCACTGTACCACCCTAACCCACTAAATATGCTGAAATACAATTATGCACAACTGTGTGTATGACTGGAACTGTACATCTGGGTGCTCCCTGACTTGTTTCAACCACAAGGGCCATTGGAGTGTCATTTTTTTAATTGAATTAATTTAATTTAGTTGTATATCCATACGAAAATAATAATTAAAATAGTTATAATAAAAAATTGCACAATATAAATACAATATATTATTGCTGTAGCGGTGGTACAGTACAGTACAGTACGTATATTCATTATCATAATGAAATTGTATACCTGTATATTTTTGTATTATTTACTGCCAAAATGAGTAACCAATGCATAATTCCATTATGAGTACATACCCATTAGCTATCATTAGTAGTGACAATACAGTCACAGTGTCATAAGTGATTGTCTTAATTCACTCTGTGCAAACATGTCTGTGGTGGCCATCTTTGCTTGATTCCTTGGTGCAGCATGTTGTGTGTGTGTGTGTGTGTGTGTGTGTGTGTGTGTGTGTGTGTGTGTGTGTGTGTGTGTGTGTTTTCCCCTCGTTCTGTAAAGAGGGCCAGCTTGTATTGCTGGTGCTAGGGGCTGAGCTATGCAGGGTGGAAATCGCAAAGCTTTGTACAGCTTCCATTAGTCTGCGCTACAGAGCCAGCTGCCCACGCCAGGTGAACGAGCCCACCTGCGTGCCTTGAGGACACATATCGCTCTCTTCTCTCCTTGCTCTCATCGCTGGCTGCTCTTTGTCTTTGACATTCTACAGTTGTTACACTGTGGGTTTCTCTTTTCTTTTCTTTTTGGTCATTGCAGTTTAGTTGCATTCGTCTTTTCCATGTGCTTGTCTCACCCTGAGCTCACCCCAAATCCTTTTTTTCCCCTTTTTATCGTTTGCCCTTTGTGCACATTATGCTGATTCCTCCTCAGCCAATCGTACCTTAGAGCTCGACATCCCTATAAAACCGCAATGGGTCTTGCGGCAGCACTAACAGGGAATGTATCCTTTTGCTTCACTGTGTGTAAGCTTGGTTGTTCTAATAAATGGTGCACTAGGAGGTACACAGCTCCTAGTGCACCATTTCACCCCATTAACCATTCTTATGCCTTGAGTAATTTCCAGACCAAGGGTCATTTTGAGGACGAGACACAACTAACTGCTCAACTCATTACGCTGATCGAAGTGTGTTGTGGAAGTTCAATGTTTGTTCTTGCATGCTTTCACGGACAGGCAAACAACTTTGTGGTGCAGTATGTTGTATCCTTTTCGGGAACATGACAAATCCCAGCCCTATCACAGACACACTCTGGCACGTACATGATCAAAGGCATACACCTGAGAGAGGGCATCGCCCAGAGAAAGCTAGGTGAATGGTGGATCTTGCACCATAACCCCCAAGGCCAATTCTGCAGAAAGCAGGACATGTACAAGAAGAGTTGCAGAAGAAAATAAACTAATGGGCCAAAAGTCTAACTCCAACCACAATTGCCTCTCAGACGCATACACTCATAACACAAACATGCGCACACAAAGTACATGATATTATATATATATAGTACTGACGTCATTGTCTTGGGGGAAGGGAAAGGGGTGTTTGACGGGAGAACATAACGTCTACAGTAATTGCCAGATGTTACAGAGGCTTGAGACATGAACAGATGTGGAGGAGGACCTGCTCATAAATTAACATGAAGTACAGGAAGTGGAACTTTTTAAAAGACAACATCCTGGGGCCACCCATGAGCTCGACAAGAGTCTGTATTGGATGAAGACATCAAGTGTCACGTCACTAATTCATGCCTAAAAGGTATAGTCAGCTGTTGTAAGCTTTTTGTAAGCTAATGCACTTCAAATTCACTAAATATCTTCTCCCAGTTCGCTGTTCTCTGTGTGCTGGCAGCAAATATGCTGTTGGCTTTGCAATGCGTTTCAATGTACAGGGCGGAGCATCTGAGGGCGTTTGTTTTGATTTGAGCTCGAAGTTAGTAAGCGTTCACAAGAATCACTAATGCTGCCTTAAAACGAGAAAGACACAGTTTATTCTATATCCTTTTATCATTTACATTCTTGCTGTGAATCCTGGCAAAATGTCTGCAAGCACTTCACATGTACGTGCACCCATGGATCCAGGTCACACTTTGCTGCACGGCCAATGAGCTGCAGTGTTCCACTTGAAACTCTAGCCCTAACTTGTTGCCCTCGCTTGACAATGTAATGTGCTGTTGTGTTCACTGTACTAGAACCCAATCTGGCATAGGGAGAGCATCCAACCTTTGAAAGATGACACTTTTAATTTGGCTTCTATTTTTTATTTTTTTACTGAGCCTCGGCCCTTTTGTTCACCAGTGACCTTGACTGACAAAATAGCCCTGGCATCAATTAGTAGCAGCTGCTTAATTGTTAATGCTCATGTTTGTTGCTGTATTAACTTGTAACATTGATGTTTTTACCTGTGTACATGATTGAGTTTATTGTTTGGCTTTGCGGGTGTGTGCTTATCCTTGAAGCCAAGATTTGAATTTATTCAGAAGGGAGACCTTTTTTACATTTGGATGAGGCATTATGTCTTTAAATTGTTTATTAGATAAAGGAGGAAAGTTTGCGTGCTTAACAGTCTACACCCAAGACCACTGATTAAAGCAACAGAGTCATTTACTATCAATTGCCTTTTTTGTGGGGGGATGAATGTATAACAAAGGAAAAGAGGGGGGAAAGGGCTCAAGGGCTAGAGGGCTTTCTGCTCTCTGTCACAGACAGCCGATCTGTCAGTGCAGCTAAAGGCACACTGTCTCAGGCACCTGTACGCAAGCACACACACACACACACACACACGTAAAAGAACCTCTGAGCCCATTTGTTTTAGTGCAGAAGCTCAAGATAGCCAAGAAGGTCAACTGTCTCACTGAAACCCCTTATTATAGAGAATGACTTCTATAATGTTGTCTTTAACGTACAGATTAGCCTAATCTCAGGGTCAGGTCATGAGGTGGCCTGTAACAGTGTCTCTGCCGCTGGTTTAGACCCATGGAAACCAGACTCATGCCACCAACCTCCCTCTCATTACCTGCATCTCTTTTGCATCTCCGTCGCTGCCAGTATTTGTTAGGCAAATAGTGTATGCATCAGGTCAACAGCCTTCAGACTGCCTACCTGGCCTCAGAGGTACGATCCTGGGTTGTCATAGAGACAACGATAAGAGTGTAAAGGTAATACGCAATGCATGTTGGACATTTAGGTTCTGTAATGTCACGCTGTCCCATTCTGTATTGTTTATGTCCTGTGTGCTGGCCTGTTCTGTATTGTTTACGGTCCAGTGTGCCTGTTCTGTCCTGTTTGTGAGGATCCTGCACTGCTGAAGGGTTAGTAGTGGCTAGGGGGCGTGTCTACTCCTGCTGACACAGGCATGCCA
>JAODTR010073587.1:0-37707 GCA_025399935.1 Amblyopsis rosae | reverse complement strand
CGTAGTGCTGATGAAGAGGCTGAGACTAGAGACAGACTCTTATGTGACGTAGTGCTGATGAAGAGGCTGAGACTAGACGGTCTCTTATGTGACGTAGTGCTGATGGAGGGAAGAGGCTGAGACTAGAGAGAGATAGTGTTATCTATCTTTGTCTCTGACCTGTCTGTGTGTCTGTCAATCCCACCAGACGTCCATGCCATGCTGCTCTCTGACGTCTTGGTGTTTCTTCAGGAAAAAGACCAGAAGTATGTCTTTGCCTTCCTGGTAAGTAGTGCGGACTACCAGCTCTTCAAAGCACATGCTAGTGAAGAACATTAGCATCGATGTGGCATGGTCAACCAAGCCGTGTTACCACGTTAGGCCAACATGTGGTTTCATCTGCACTGACAAATGAATAGATGTGCCTTCCAATCATCCTCTTCTGGTTTCCTATTTGATCATTTAAAGATGCCTCTCCTTCTCCTTCTCTGTCTAGGACCAGCGATCCACCGTCATCTCCTTGCAGAAGCTCATCGTCAGGGAGGTTGCCAACGAGGAACGCGGTTGGTTCACTTATTTTGTGTTTGTGGGCTTTAACTGGCTGTGTCACCGGCTCCAAGTAAGTTAAATAAGTACTGACCAAGGGCAGTTCTTATTTAACCTTTGACCTTTAGTCAACTATCTGAATATGATGGTAAATGTGGGCCCCTGAAGCCCTTTGAAGCTGGCCCTGAGGTGACTGGTTGTGCAGATAAACTGGCCTGTACTATGTTAGATGCAGATGTTCCAGATTAACTGTATCGGCACAGTAAATAGGCCTGATGCTGACGGTGCATTGGTATGTGCAGGTCTGTTCCTGATCTCCGCTGCCTGGACCCAGACGCCAGAGATGGTGGAGGTTTTGGCAAACAGTAAAGATGAACGCAACACCTGGATAACCATCATACAGAACGCCATGAAGTGCATGTAAAGACGCACACAAACACACTGGGGTCAAGAACAATGACATCTCTAATAAGATATAAATGAGTAAAAACAAAAGATGATGATCATTACGATAAGCGGGATATTTCCATACGTAGCGTGGCTGGCCGGTAAGTACACGCTGCCCCTTTTCTTGCCCCTGCTTTCTGGACTGCACGGCATAAAAGGAAAAAACGTTACGGAACATGCAGTGTTCTGTGTAAACGCAGCGTTACCCTCTGAGGACGTCCACGAGAACAGGTAACATGCGGTGTTCCGTGTGAACGCAGCGTTACCCTCTGACGACGTCCACGAGAACAGGTAACATGCTGTGTTCTGTGTGAACGCAGCGTTACCCTCTGACGACGTCCTCGAGAACACGTAACATGCGGTGTTCCGTGTGAACGCAGCGTTACCCTCTGACGACGTCCACGAGAACAGGTAACATGCTGTGTTCTGTGTGAACGCAGCATTACCCTCTGACGACGTCCACGAGAACACGTACCATGCGGTGTTCCGTGTGAACGCAGCGTTACCCTCTGACTACGTCCATGAGAACACGTAACATGCGGTGTTCCGTGTGAACGCAGCGTTACCCTCTGACTACGTCCATGAGAACACGTAACATGCGGTGTTCTGTGTGAACGGGCCAATTTAATAGAATGCATTCTACCCACAGTCCCTGGTCTTAGTCTTAAACTGCACCTGTGGACTCCTGATCCAGCCCACACCAGCCAGGCGTAACCATGGATACATAAAACCTGACTGCCATGCTGAATAGAGCTGGAACTTCAACACAATGTAACCTGTGTGTGTGTGTGTCTCTCTCTATCTGTGTGTGTGTGTGTGTGTGTGTGTGTGTGCGTGCGTGCGTGCGTGCGCGCGCGCGTGCGACAGGGAGAAAGATGAGGACGAGGGCGTGCCCAGTGAGTCTGAAGAAGACAGAAGACAGCAGGAGAACCGAGCCAAGGAGATCAGAGGTGAGTGCTCTGTTCTGTGTGGCTGGTCTACAGTGACCCTTGACCTTTCACCGTTTGTCAGTATGCGTGCCCCATGGAGTCCCCCGCTGTGTGTGTGTGTGTGTTGACGTAGAGTCCCCCCGCAGTCTGTGCGTTGCCGTAACAACTGTTCAGCTGAACCTTGATGCGCGTGTGTGTGTGCGTGTGTGTGTGTGTGTGTGTGTGTGTGTGTGTGTGTGTGTGTGTGTGTGTGTGTGTGTGTGTGTGTGTGTGTGTGTGTCTGCCTGCAGAGCTCCTGAAGAAAAAGGATGAGCAGATCATCTCTTTGCTGGAGGAGAAGATCGTCATTTTCCGGGACATGTGTGACTTCAGCCCCTCCGCCGACGAGGTGAACCCACCAATCAGAGAGCGCATGCTTTTCCGAGCTACACCTGACGAGGTCACAAAGGGGGAGCCGATCATGAAAGACGCCCTAAAGGAAGGTGAGGGGCGCAGAGCGATTGACCTAGCCCAAGCCCGCCCCTTTTTGCATGTCCTCCAATAACAGTTGAGCATTTTTTGTATCTGACAGAAACTGTCCGTTTTCCTGTAATAGCTTTCTACGGCGTTTTGTCCAACCTAGTAACAGTAACTAGGCAGGACAAGTGAAAGGGGCGGGGCTTCGGATAGGGCAATTGTCTTTTCTATTTCTTTATTTAATTATTATTATTATTTTGGGTATTTTTGAGTTAATCTTCAAGCACGTTCATATTGTATATTATATCATATGTCTTTTCTATTTATGTTGTTGTTATTAAGTATTGCTCATGCATTCCTCCTCTCTCTCTCTAGTGGAGACCCTGCATGTCTTGGTAAACAGTCATGTCGGAGGAGCCGCCTGCAGTGCATCTGTCGCTCAGGCAGGGGGCGGTGTAGGACCAGTTTGTCTTCCCAGGAGGGCAGAAACCTTCGGCGGCTTTGACAGTCACCAGATGAACAGCAACAAGAGTAAGACTCGTGCATTCACACTCGACGACATAAAGATCGAATGACACTGCAACCCAACAGTTAGGCTCTGAGTCAAGTAGTTGGTGTGAAGATGTAGTCACATTCCAATGGAATCTCAATGTTTTTAGTGATTACGCAAGTTGGTAATGTCGTACCCTACCTTATCAGGTATCGGGGTGCACATGCACAGCCTCGTTTCTGCTACCTGCTGGTCAGACCTCTGCCGTGGTGGTAATCTGTCTGTCTCCCTCCCTCCAGATGGCGAGAAAGATGAAAGCGATGATGCAATTGACCTTCGGAGGACTGAGTCGGACAGCGTGTTGAAGAAGGTGTGTGTGGAGGGTTGGTCATTCAAGTGTCGCACCAACACACGTGTGGTAGTGAACTAGCAGAACTGTAGATTTACAGAAGTACAGCCTTGCATATTAACATTCATATTGTCTAGCTAACTGTAATGCATTAAGACAGCTGCTAACAGATGTAGGTTGATGTCAGACGGCAATAACAATACATTTAGTGTACTAGATGCGTTGTTGTGTATTGTCTTACTACACTGTCATGTATGTGTCTTTACCCTAGGGGGCGACAACCAGCCTCCAGATGTTACTCAAGAGAAATAATGAGGTAAATGTTAACACATACAGTATAAACTATATATGTAAACATTGTATGGTGATACAAGTGTTAGTGTTGTTCTAGTTAATGCGCCTGTTAATGCATCTATGCAAGTTACACTTGCATAGATGGGTATAATGCTGCAATGAACGCAGTTAGGCTATACGATTCTGTGACTCTGGTGGGACTGACGTTATAAGGTGCTCCTGTGTTTCTTCAGCAGGTTCAACACAGTGTGACTCATCTTCATGACCTGCTCACATCACTGCAGGTACCAGACTAATCCATCTACATTTAATGTTCCTCTGTTTAAAGGTGTAGTAAGCTATTGCAACCTAATACATATTTTGGCAAATATCTCCCCACGCTCCGCTAGCGTACTGCTAATAATAATAATATACATCTACACTACTTCTACACAGCCCTGGCTCTGTAAATAGGAACACAAACAAATTTGTGCGTACCTGCCCCCACACAACAACAATAGCCTAGCTTTCTCAATGTTTTTCTATTATGTGGGGCATGGAAGGGCATCGAACCCTGCACTCACACCGCCAGCTACAGTCAGCTACAAAGCGACTTCAGTGAGCACCAGGCGACTATTGTTGACAGTGAGCGACAAAGCGGCCAGCTACTAGTGGCTGGTGACTTGGCGACTGGGAAAAATGACCGACATCGAAACTTTCTTCAAATTTTAAGTGACCTGGCTGGTTTAGCGACTAACAATCAGAGTAGATGTGTATTGGCGATGCCCCTCCCTCTTCTTGCCGATCGAAAATGGAAGTGAAACTGTGTGCTTGTTGATGTACCGGGACATATATTTATAATTACGGAGGGTGGGGGCAGGTTTTTGAGGTTGTATTAATCGCTTGTGAGGTTTAGTAATGCATTGATCGCAAAACCACACGAATGGCAGCTGGAATTACACGTCATAACACCTGTCATTGACCTGCAATGTAAAAATACCTTGATGTACGTTGTGCTATAGCAAAAATAATTATTGAAATCATGTTGTATCTAGAGCATTTCCATAACTACAGGTTTATCTACAATTTACGTAGGTTATTAGCCCACGCATGTAGCAAAGCAGACACACTTAGCGTACCTCTTTGAAGGACGGGGCAGACACGCCCACCAGTGACAGATTAAAACCCGCCCACCAGCGTCGGGTACAACTAGCTACAAAATCTCTGGCGGTGTGAGTGCAGGGTAAAGGAGCACCCTATGGCTCCAACACACCTGATTTAAATGAACGTTATCAGAGCTTCTAACAACCTTGAATCAGGTGTGTTGGAGCAGGGAGAGATCTAAAACTTGCAGGGAGCGGCCCTCCAGGACCGGAGTTGAATAGCCCTGCTCTATGGCATTGGAGGGAGGGGTGTTTTTGTTTTGAGTTAGAATTAAGCACGCGTTCTGAAGAAGGGCTAACTTTAACATCCTCCTGCACATTTATTATATTCTGTAATTAATGAAAACATGAATTAATTAGTAATGTTGATAGGCTAACTATAATTGATTGATAGGATAAGCATTATATTTTCTGCGGCTCCAGACAGATAAATATAAAACATTTTGGCCACAAATGGCTCAAGTTTGCAACTGGTGGAAAACCTGCCACCGGGTATAAACAACATAATGGTATGAACAGCATTGTGTAGTTGGTCATCACGCAGCACCCATTCCAGCCACGCGGCGTTCGCCTGTCATAATATGCAAGCTAACGGCAGCGGTCATGTGCATCCCCAGGCTGTGGTCGTCCAGCAGGACTCCTATATCGAGGACCAGCGGCAGATCCTGAGCGACCGGCCCCACACCAACCCCTCCTCCAGACACTCGTCCTCCTCCTCGCTCTCGTCCTCATCCTCCACCCGCCCCTCCTCCCTCATCGAGCAGGAGAAACAGAGGAGTCTGGAGAGACAGAGGCAGGAGGCTGCAAGCCTGCAGGTTTGTTTCCGCGCATCCTTTCCTACTTTGTACACCTGCCTTTCTCAAGCGCGCGCACTCACGCACACAGTATTGGCCTAGGGTGCACGATGCAGTGCATTCATTAGTGTTCATGCTATTAGCAAGACTACTAACTTAGTGGTTAGACTTGATACATTACCCAGGTGCATGCAGTTTATTAATTAGTATTCATGCTAATAGCATGAATACTAATTAGTAGGGCTGGCCCTAAATATTTGATTATTCGAGTATTCATTTTAACTTCTTAATTATGGTTGAGTGTGTTTGAGAGTATTCGAATACGCGTTCAGAAATATCAAGTATTTTAAACCTGTAAAATGGTATTCGGGACAGCCGTATAACCTAGTGGCAAGTTTGTGTGTAAACTATAAAAGGAGTCGTATGAAAAGGCAGTCAGAAGATGTCTATACGTCCACTGTATCCAGTGTTCATTGCACACCGGCCATGCTGTGGCCGTATACTGAGACGCCTCATCAGATCCCATCTTTTACGGCCAGGCTACATTGAGGCGACACGTAACGTCTGCTGCAACATTACACTTCCATAATAATCAATGGAACCGGCTACACTAGGCATGAGAAATCTGCTCTACAAGCATAAAAATAGACCAGTCTTCCATTTATTTATTTTTATTTTTAAGATGTATGTGGCACTTTCACATAGAAATTGGGTCATACGTTGTCAATGTTTATTTTTAATGAATCTACCAGTAAACAGGAAATAACTTGGCGTGTGTGCGTTGCAGGTGTAGCCAGGAAAAAGAGACATTCCGCTGCACATCCGCTTCCGTTCCGTGTTCAATGTAGACCAGGCGCTTTGAAGGCTTTCCCTCAGTGTTCTCTAGGGATGTGTACCGAAACTCTGTGCTTAACCGCCCCCTGAGACTTCATAAGGAGAGACCGTAGTACCTGTAAGTTCTGTATGTTGTCAGTTCTACTATCGGTACTGGAGGAATTCAATACAACGCGAGGGGGACAGCGTTAAAATTAATATTAGCATATCAGAATTGTATTTGTAGCCTGTAATAAGTATAACACAGCAGTGTTTTCTATGGCTTTAACACTGATGCATTAACAGCTATCTATAAAAATGCTTGGTTGGCCAATTGATTTACATAAAGTAATGTTGTTGTCGGATACTGTAAAGTAGGCCTACTCTAAACTAATAAAGGGGGGTGGATAATCCAGTAAAAAAAAAAAATGTGTCTGGTGTGTGTGGTCTGGGTGTTTGGCTCACAGCTGGAAGGTCTTGGGTTCGAACCCCGGGGTTGACCTACCTGTAAGCATCCTTGAGCAAGGTGCCTAACCCCCTACCCCCCAACTGATTAGAGCACCGTTAAACTGCTCCCGGTGGTTGGTCAAACCCTGCATGGCAGCAATTCCCATCGGTGTGTGAATGTCAGGCAAAATAATGTAAAGCGCTTTGGATAAAAACGCTATATAAAAGCAGTGCATTTCTATTTTTCTCAAAAATAACCGATAAGAGCACCGTTAAAGTACCGAACCAATAAGCAGCATCGGTAAGAGTACGAATATATAACCATTTGAACAATGCTATTCCCAGAAACAACAGGCGGCTCACCAGGAGGAGCGCAGGAGGCGGGAGAAGGAGTGGGATGTGAAGGAGCGGGTGCTGGCCGAGCAGGAGGAGAAGCTGACGGCGAAGGAGGAGGAGGCGGCGAAGAGGCGCAAGGAGCTGGAGCAGGACCGGGACGAGCTCCAGCGGCGCAAGGAGGAGTACCAGAGAGACTTGGAGCGCCTGCGGGAGGCACAGAGGAGGCTGGAGAGAGACAAGGAGGCTCTGAGGAAGGAGACGGAGAGACTGGATGCCATCAGGAAAGAGGTGTGTGTGTGTGTGTGTGTGTGTGTGTTACTTGGGAAGCGGGGGGGTTGCTAGCCTCACAAAACCAGCTCCAAATAAAATGTTGCAGCAAGTATCAGTCTGGATATGCAAATACATTATATTAATCCGGCCAATCGGTGGCCGGCTGGTGCCAGCAGTTGCCGGGCCAACAACAATGTGTAGGGCGGCCTATAGTGCCATGTATAAAAGTAGGCCTCTCAACTAAGCCATTAAAATAGACAATTTATATATTTATAGCAGAAGTTGTATATATATTAATGTAAATTTTTTGACATTTTAAGAAGATAATAAGTTTAGGATAAAATAATTTGGAGGACCCCCTGCAGTACCTCTGTGGACCCGCTAGGGGTCCCGAACCCCCTGTTGAAGACCTCTGTTCCAGACACTTGAGAACACGTTCTTTATCCTAGTCTTTTTATCGAACATATTTTAAAGGGGTTCATGGTTTTGAACTTGTGTGTTTCTGCTCGTTTTCAGTCAAGTAATCTCCAGCGGTACCAGCGGAACTCTTCCACCACCTCAGAAGACTCCCTCAGGTTTCACAGCTCCGGTTCTCTGGAGCTGGAGCCGCCCAGAGACGCACCAGAGCAGCCTAAAGAGGTGAACAGTGTGTGTCTTGAAGGCTATCACAGGGAGGGAGCGCCTGTGTCGTTCATCTGCGGGGCCTGCTTCACCCACTGTGCTCAGCCTCGCAGCGCGCAAAAACCTGACTAGTCTGACTTGAAACGAGTTTATGCTGTGTGTATGCAATAGTGTATGCTGTGTGTATGATATATGTATGTGTATGGTATGGTGTATGCTGTGTGTATGTGTATGCTATTGTGTATACATGGTGTATGCTAAGGTGTATGCTGTGTATGTGTATGCTATTGTGTATACATGGTGTATGCTCTGTCTCAAAACTCATCAGCTCTTGTGTAATGTCTATCTTCCTGTAGGTAGAGCTGTCCTCCTCAGCGCCATCCAAAGAGCCTTTCCTTCGCATCGGCTCCAAGAGGATGGGAAAAACCTTCAACCCCTTCTCCTCCTCTAAGGCCCAGGGAGGGGATAAGGAGTCCCAGCTCCCTGCCAGACTCCTCCAGATCGGCAAATCCAAGGAAAAGAAAGAGAAGAAGAAGAGAAAGGGAAAAGCAGAGCAAGGTACAGAGTATATTCAACATAGCTTTTTAACCCTCTCAATCCTGAGATCTAACCTGACATGCCAGAGGAATTCTTGTCACAAGTCCATCTGGGCACCCGTACATTGAAACTGTTTGTGAATGGCTACAGTTGATTGGATGAACAATCTGGTCGTTTTCGCTGTCGGCACGATGGTCAGCACACCTAAACCACGCCCGTATAGCTATAAGCACGACGCTGATTAGGTTAATTTCATAATCGGACACATTCAAAATGATTCCGAGGCTTTCCAGACTGATTCTCACGACAAAATTAAACTGAAGCTCGCGAGATCAGGGTGGTCTCGCGAGGCTACCTGAGATCCACCCTGGCACAGATTTAGTATCTTTGTATATTTCGTATCATGTCTTCAGAACGGTAAATGCTAGGAGCTCAGGGTCTCCCCCACATAATCGTGACATTCCGCTGAAGAGATCGGCATATAGCTCGTCTTTTTATGCATGGCAGCGGCTCTACAACACGGCGACACAATCGGACATAAAATATGCCTTGCGTAATGGGTTCTCGTATGTTTCTAATAATGGCATAGGTTTATATTTCGTGTCGTATCTTCAGAACGGTAACAAATATAACCTTGTGGTTTTTTTCCTCATAGCCCAGACCCTCTGCTGAAGAGATCGACATATGGATTGTGTTATTCCACATAACATAGACTTTGCAACACCATGGCCAAGTCGTGCATATAATTGCAACTGGAATATTCTTTTATCAAATGAACCAATGAATCAAATCAGGATACGTGTGTGTGTGTACCCTTATAAAATGTCCCCTGGGGAAAAAAAAGGTCAGGTCCCCTTGGGTCCTAGCTAGCTGTGTCATAGTCCTTAAAGCAAAGTCTGGGCCGCTCGGCAGCCATCTTGGTAATGCCTCGGGACAGTTATTAGGAAGGACCCTATCTAAATGAATGGGGAGAGAGCCATTTCTGCACTTTCTATGTCCACCGAGACATAAAAACTGCATGTATAAAATCAAATACAATTAAAATCTGATTAAAAAACCTTTTAAGTTTAGTGACGTTGTGCTCCCAAATGAAGGTTTAAAAAGCCTTTTTCTCCCCCCACACAAAGTATTGTTCTACTACGCTCGCGCAACTGTCGGCTTGTGTCAGTGCAGCCACACAATTTGCTAGAGGTTAAGGTTGACTGTTACGTAGCAGACGATTGGCTAGAGGTTAAGGTTTGACTTACAAAGCAGACGATTGGCTCTTCAAAGCGTCATATGTGCTGAGTTCTCAGAAAGTGGCGTGTCTCTTCTGTAATGTCTCAGGCTGATGTTTGTGCCATGTGTCCTGTCTCTCGGCAGAAAACCCGGCCAAGGTGATGTCAGAACCTCAGAGCGATGAGATCTTCTTCTGCTGAGGACGGGTCCAGAAGACAGCGGATGTCTTCTGCAGCGGGAGCGTTTTTTCTTTTTCCTTGACGCCCGAATGGCCAAACAATAATGTGAGCAGGTCGTAAGCTATCACAGCACGCCCCAGACCCTTTTCGGAAGAAGAGTTTCCGGTCTGTCTGGTGCCACCGCACCTCTGAGGCTGGATCAAGCAATAAGCGGCAGCCACACCTTCCCTGGCGGTCCGGTCTCTGAACCATCTCACATCGGGGAGTGGGCTGGGTTGCTAATATGGCTGGTGACCCCAAAATGGATCATAAGCTCATTTTCCGGCCCACCATATGTTGTGATCGGCCGTGTGGTTTCTGGCGAGAAGAGGCAAAGGCATGCCATGATGTAGACCCAGCCGAGGAGGGTCGCTTCTAGCTAGGCCGTGACCTAGCGTAGCACACCCCTGAACCACTTCCCACAACCACTTGTGTAAGGGGGACTTCATTTTCTCACGGCGCCACTCAACACTTTTTTTTTCCCCCCCTTCACCGCCTGACAAAGAAACCTCCGAGGATTTCTAGGTATGGTCATTATAAAGCCTGGAGGTCTTCTCTAGATGTGTTGTTTAGGAAACATTGTGGTGCGAAGACTATCCTAAGGTCTCAAGACTGCCATCTCTTCCTGGCTTTTGAGACTGTAGCAATTTGAACTTTTAACTGAAGCAATAAGAACCTACAGTGTCCTGTTTTTCTGTAATGTTGTTAACGTCAAATGCCAAAGGCGCCACTGGTGTTAGTTTGTTTCGGTTCACTGTCCTATGTATCTAAATCTACAGCAGTAAGTGTTCCTCCGATCGATTTAAGTGTCCATAGGTTTACAGTGGGGAATTGGTGGAGACACAGTAAAGTTTGTTTGGCCTGAAGGGGGCTGGTAAGAGTCAGTGAGTCCAGAATGTCCCTGCGTCACACAGGACATCCGTCAGCATACACAAGCCAGTGCTGCTGTAGGCTGTTAGACATGAGTAAATGATGACAGCTAAGCGAGAGATGGGTGCGTGATGCTGTCGTAGGTTGTCGAGAGGTCAGGAGATAAAGTGGGTTTGAAAACATCTCTAATAATGGAAATGGACATAGGAAATGCTCAAGAACGTTCTCTTTATGGATAATCATACTGTATACTGTATAATAACTTCACATCACGTTTATATAGGTGAAAATCTAGGTGTAATTCCCTGTCAATTGAAAACCATGTTGAGAAAAAGCCTACTTATGATCATAACTATTTTACAGTAGTCTGACATCAGTGGAGACCTAATCACCTTGCTAGCATAAATACATGTGACAATCAGGTTTCTACTACTTTATACATTGTCTGCGCCGCAGTAAGTTCTAGCACTTTAGATAGACTTGATACTGTAGCAAGCCTTGCTACACTACCAGTGTTGAAATGAGAGACAATCATTGAGGACAAAGTGTGTAAACAGATTTCTTGTGTTGGATTGCACAAAGCTGAAATGTTAGCTCAATGCATAATATGTCATAATTCATAATCGTGTATCAATTTATAATGGCGTCGGTTAGCAGCTGGTTAATGATCTAGTTAATGCAATGCGAATCTTCAAAGCAGACCGAGGTTCATAGTTCAGACGAGCTTGTGAGCCAAGGTGTGCGACAACACTGCCCGGCAAGCCCATAGCTGCTGTTTTGACAGTAGAGAATGTACCAAAACAGTCACCAAATGGTTTGGTGCGCTTGAACAAAACTGGTAATCTTACTATATATGATAAAGATTATTATTATAATTATGATTTTTTTTTTTTGAGTCATTAATTTCTTATTATTTAAGAACCACCCCTCCACCCTCCTCTTCACCCCTCCTCTCCCTCCTGCTGAGGTGAGCTGTAGCATTGCTGCACACAGACAGGCACCAGGGTTGCCTGGAGGTGTGTTGTCTTCTGTCAGCAGCCAGAATAACAAGTCATTCAGCACATTGATTTCTTTATCGCTCTCTCGTTTAGTCATTTTCCCTCTCTCTCTCCTTTGTGTAATTTCAATGCCTCTCTTTTTCTTCGATTAGCAGGTCTCGCCTTCTCCATCACACTTTTATTATTCTCTTATTTCAAACAATGTTGAAAAGTCAACGATAAAGTCACCACTCATTGCAGCTGCATTATTTATGTAAATAATTGTTCCATTATTTGTTTAAATAATGCAGTATTTTGTTCGGAGGGGGGCAACTTTGAAATGTTAACAGTTTGACCAGTAGATGGCACTGTATGTGTGGCTGTTTTTTTGCCAGTGTATTTTACATTTTATTGTAAAATCGCTTTTGTGGTTTAATTTATTTGAAGTGTTTCAGAAATATAAAGTGCGAAATTATCGGCTAGTCTGAGATGATTCTGCATTTTTATACTTAACACAATTTAACACACCAGTTGCAATTATAATGAATTTAAATGTAAAGGGTAATTTTTTCATTCGTTTTAGATTTTATTGAGTGACACATAATTAACTATCTAATTTTGTATCCGGCTAAGAATTTTCAACTTTGACAAATGACCTGTTGCCTTCTTGTAGTCAGACGGTGTGTCTTCCACAGTCAAGGCTCCGGGCATCATAGCAGGCTTTTCTGAGATGTAAGATAACTGACCATTATCCTTCAAAACAAATCCTTGGCCTGGCCACATAGTTGGCAAGATGGAGAGCTTAGCCCCACGATGCATGGTTGTGCTCTTGAACATAATCCTTGTCTCCATTAAACTGCACTAGAATATTACTAAACTGTTCGCAGTGGCTTTGATGCACACCAGACCTTACAGTTTTGCACTGTATGCCAAAGCTTTTAACAATTGTACTGAAAACAAGATGGTACAACGTTTTTGTTTTTCATGTATAAAGAAAAAAAAGGGCAAAGCAACACATTATGTAAATACGTTTTCATGTAAAAATTTGAACTTTCAAAGTATTGACTGTGGACATTTTGTTGGATTATCTTTTTTATATATAAATAATGCTTTATTTATCTGTATTCTTGCTGTTTCGGAGGCTTACAAATATTAGAAATGTACAGTAATTTTCCCTTTTAAATAAATAATAAGGTTGTCAATGCACGCATCATCCGTTTCTTTTTTCCGATTCAGACTTCAGAGAAATGTTTTACCACACATGATAGCCTTGGTTAGGGCGTACAGTAACAGGCCATTACAGTACATTTAGCTGAAGCAAGGGGATGCATATCCCATAGCCACTGGTTTAAATGTGGTCTAATTGGGACCAGAGGTCTTGAGGTTACTTCACAATGGGTATGATGTTTCAACTGGCATTGATACCTATGGCTTAAAATTGTATTAACACAGTGTGTGCGTGCCTAACGCATGCAAGCTCTCATGCACAGGTGTTTTCAGACCATGCTTAACTGCCATCTCTGATTGTATGCACCTGTTGGTACAGCAGACACCTTTATTACTGGTTCTTAAGCATACAGTACTGTATTCAGTTTAAGCTGCCGTCCAAAGGCTAACTGATCTGGTCAAAATTTTGTTATTACTAAAAATATACTTTATAACCGCTTTATCTTGTGACAGTTTCAGTTATTTTGGAGCATTTTTTTAAAATATGTATCAAAATTGCAGTTTGACTGTTTGTGTAGTAACTGCACTTAAATATGCTGACAGTGTCAATGTCATCCTGAGGGTAGATCTACTTCAACACCTGTGTGGGGATGGGAAGGGCTTTTTATTAAAAGGAAAAGGGAACTTTTAACAAGTGTTGAAATGTGGTTGGAGTTGAAAATGTGAAGTGTTTTGTCTTTCTGAAAATATCCTACATGAATGTACTCAATATTCACTTCTCTTCCATTACCTAATCAGCGTTGATGACCACGCAGATACTTCGTGTTCTGTGTCTTGTTTCCCACCATCCCACTGAAATGAAGAATATAAGCGGCAAGACTGGACTGCTGCTCGCTCCTGAGGGATGGAAAGCAGATGAAAGATGTACAGTGGATGAGAGGAGCTTTAAATAGCAGCGTGGAGAGACAAACCAAGCACCTTCCCAGGCCTGGTAGCTTTCAGCTGCCTTCACTGCAGAGAAGCTCGTACAAAATTAATGTTTGCTTGTGATTATTGTTCATTGCAGTGTTGAGTGGCTGCTGTGTCAACGTGTGCAAACAATATTCCTTAGAAATGAATTCACACAGACAGCTGTGTGTAATAACTTCTATTCTGTAAAAATAACATTTCCATGGTAGACATATTTATCTATAGGCCAGATTTATTTATTTGTCTTGCCAATGAAGTCTGAGAGAAATGTGTTAATTTTAAGTCTGGTATGACTTGCACCCAAATGCAGATATCCAGAAATTCAAATCATAAATTATGTAACCCATCATTATGGGTTTTTGGAAGCCAATATTTGTGAGATAACACAATAGGTGTTATTTCACAAATATTCCTAATAGGTTCTTTTAGTGTTCTGCCTCAGGATTTCTTCCTGTGTGTCAGATGTACTGGGACAGACCTGTGGTTTAGATAAAACTGGATTATGTTTGAGAACCACGTATTAATTTGTCCCATTTTACTTAGACTTGCTTACATCCCATACCATCTGAAGAGTGGATTATATGTATAGTCATTCTGGAGAAAGCTTGTTTAAAACAAAAATTTGAAAACATGTATTATCTTACAATCAATGATTATACCTTTAAAGTAGAAGCATGCAGCCCTCTTCACCCCTGGCCTTGTTCTACCAGACTATTGATTGCTCTCAGATCAACTTTCACATATATTCTGGAAGCCCAGTATGCTCCAGCATTCACACCGCTACCCTGGATGGTAGACCAAACAACAACCAGCGACAAGCTGTGATGACATTGAAGTCAAGTGTGTGTTTCAAAATGGCGGTAAGTGGATTGCATTTATATAGAGCTTTTCCAACCTTCCAGCCACTCTAAATGCTTTACAGTATAGCCTCTAATTCACTAGTTAACACACATTTAACGCATGGGGTCAGCCATGCAAGGCATCAACTAACCTCCGGGAGCATTTAGGGCTAGGTGTCGATGAACCGATCAAAACTGTTGTAGCAACGCTGATTTGTTAAATGCTGTCCAAGAGTTTCAAAATGAATCTGAGGTGTACGCCCAGTAGGAGGAAACACCTCCCAGGCCTTTTTCACCAAGTTAATTTTAGGTCTGGTTACACCAGGCTGTCCCCCACTGTTGCCTTGTTGCTATAATGCTAACTGTGGGTTCACCCCGTGCTGTGGAGGGCCCTATGGACCCGGTCATCGGAGGCACAAGTCACTCAGGAAGGTGGATTGCTTCACTTCATTGTCTGCTGTTATCTCTCTGGGTGTATTCATCTGTCTCCCTTTCCTGGCCTGATAAGACTGCCTGCCTGCCAGCCTGCCTGCCTACCCTCTAATAAAGTCCATGCCACATTCCCCTGTTCATTGTGGAAGGGGACAGGCTGCAGGGTTGCTGGAGGTGATGTCAGGGCACACGTTGTTTGATTTGGTGTGTTATTTTGTTCACCTGTTATCCTGTGAGTCATATTTGACTGTTTGGTGACAGCCATGTAGACAAAAGGGTTGTTATCTGTATGGGAATAGGCTGATGTAATTTTCCGTTGTCTTCCATGTTCAGTAGTAAGTTAAAACCGAATGGGGTGGGAAAGAAAAAGGAGAGTAAAAATCAAGCTCCCATCAGTTTTAGCTTAGAACATTGCCAGTGCAGGAGACCATTGGAACTGTGTCAGTAGGCTACTATGATTACAACATGACTCATCAGTTTCCCACTGAACACTAACCTCAGCAAAGTGTGTGTGTGTGTGAGAGAGAGATGTGCTTGCATACAGTTGGTATTCTTTATTTGAACTGATGTCACTTGACAGCACAAAGGAGGCAAAAAGAGAATATATGTTATTCCTCTCTTTCTCTCTCTCTCTCTCTCTCTCTCTGTGCGTCCATTAGCAGATTCGTCATGTCTGGAGAAGTCATTCCCTGCTACTGCTACTACACCCACATGGTTCATGGTGAGGTTAAACCTAATAGCTCCAGGAAGTGCTTAGTGGGCAATTTGAATATATATACAGATATATAACTTCATTTTTTGAAATTAGTAGTCAATAAATTCATCCATTTACATTTAAAATATAATTTATAGTGTACTTTTACTATTTAGGCTAACTTCCGGGAACTATTTTGAGGCTCCATTGCTGTGAAAAAACGGCCCATTAGAGTGAACGAAGATGACGCAACTCTCTATACATGGCTGATGGTAGCATGGTAGTATGGCATGGGTGCAGTGCTGAGTGTTGATGTTAATTAATGGGTACGGTCTCATCATGGGCTGCGATTACATTTGATTGGGCTCATTTATAGAATGGGATCAGTGGGGAAGCCAGAGCTGTAATTGATCTCAGTGGAGATGGGGCTAGTTAGGAAAAGAAGTAGCCTGCATGTTCCGTGTTCAGGGATTGAATAGGCCTTGCAATTTGAAGTGATGGTTTGTGCTGGACCATGAGATGATTTCACGATTTTCAATTCATCTTCATCTTTTTAACCTGGCTTTATTATCTTTAATACAATGTAGGCTATACATTTGCTCAATGTTTTCAATGGTTATTTCTGTGTGTTATGTTACTGTCATCTATTAATAATTCATAAGTAAATAATTATTTCCTAATTTATCTTGAGATTAAGGACAATCTCATCAGAACTCATGTCTTTACAGTTTGTGGTCCTGGCAACCTTGAAACAGCCTCTAGCTGGGTGATGAAGAGGTTGCTGTGAAGATGGATGAGACCTCCGATTGGGCGAGATATATTCAGCGCTTAATGCACCACATCAACATCTGGCTGTGCTGCGAGAGGTGAACGCACACACACACACATTGTGAATCATGAAGTATGCACACATTATACTCTATAGTGTTGGCTTATGTACAGTGTGTGTGTGTGTGTATGCCAAAATGTGTACAGCCTTCAGTTAAGACACACACACCGTACTTCATCCAAATGGTTGTTATCTGTGTTTTGATTGGTTGAGCTGGTGGAAGATCTAATTTTGTTAAATTTACAAAAGGTCTGGTCAGAATATACGAGGAGTGAAACAAAGCGAACTACTGTATATTTGTTTATGTATAGAATACTTTTGACATATGTCAAACGTTCATTTGTCACTGGAACAGACTGTTAGTTTGCTGAAGTAGAGGTTTGACATTGGAGATGGGTAACTTTATTTAAGGCCACTTTCCCGGTAAGTTTCTGACAACGTCCTGTAGTTATTTCCACAGCACTCTGATTGTAAACACAGCCAACAGCCTCTCTAACACCAGTATGCACAATGTGTCCTCCCGTTTATCCTCCAAGGAGCACCTCCCCTGTGAACGACTTGAAATAAGCCCTGGCCTCCTAGATAGACACATTCAGACACTTACAGTATAGACTGTGACAAATATGAATAATGTATGGCTTGGGTCTGTGTGTGAAGACTTACAAGGAACCCGATTAGATGCATGTCATTTACACTACTGTGTGTGTGCTAATTCCTCATTTCTGACCTCCAGTTCTGAGTCCACTGAACTCTGTGACCATCAGTACCTCGCTGAAATCTTCATTTATTAGTTTCAAATCATCATTTGTTTAATAAAGTACGATTACGTATTGTTCATGCTGCACGGCTGCTCACGAGGAACCAGAGGGTCAGTGAGGCTCAAACCATCAAACCACCATGGGTTGACTGCAGTAAATAATGGTCTCTCACTGCACTACAGCATTCTGTTGGTGCTCTATTACATTTGTGGTGAACTGTGAGCCACAGTCTGTCAGGGGGCAGCGGTCAGTATGGAAATGGCCAGGCCTTAAACAGAGTCCAAGAATATTACAGACACTGGTGTGGTTCTGTACCCCCCCCCTTTGAACGTGTCAAATTGGAATACTGGTTTGGCTAGTGGAGGAACACTTAATTTAACTTGGAGTGTTTGTCACCAGAGGCCCTGGACTAGCAGTTGATGTGCTGATGTTGGACACCTGTGTGAAGCACACATTACCTTTTCATGCATTAAGTAGAAGAAGACATGTACAGTGTGTAGAAATGACTGTCGGTACTCTGCAGGCTCCATCTCTGTTGATATAAAGAGAGGAGTGAGGGAAGGGGAGAAGGGAGGGAGAGAGAGAGAGAGAGAGAGACAGACAGACAGACAGACAGACAGACAGACAGACAAAAAATGAGTGACGAGTAGAAAAGATTCAGCAATGTGTAGGATTAACTAACAATAGAAATACGGAATTCTCCTCTCCTCCCCTCTCGTCTCTCTCTCCTCTGCTCGCCTCCCTCTCTCCTCTCCTGCCCTCCTCTCTTCTCCAGAGACTCATAACAGGCTTAAAGCTCTCCCAGGCCTTTAAAGATAAATGAGCTGTGCACACCAGTGCCAGTAAAGAGAGGAGAACCCACCTTCCTATCCTTCCCTAATGTGCACTAATGTGTGTGTGTGTGTGTGTGTGTGCGCACGCACCCACACATTTGTCTTTGCATTTGTTTCTTTCTGCACACGCTCGTGCACACACACTTTTAAAACTAGTCGTTGAGCATGAGACACACTCATATATAAAGCCCCCCAACACACACGCGCACACACCTAGACCATATTACACACACAACACCTGGACCAGATTATACACACACACGCACACACCTAGACCAGATTACACACACACACACACACCTGGGCCAGATTACACACACACACACACACACACACCTGGACCAGATTATACGCACACACCTAGACCAGATTACACACACACGCACACACCTGGACCAGATTACACACACACACACACCTGGACCAGATTACACACACATACACAACACCTGACCCATATTATACACACACACACACACCTGAACCAGATTACACACACACACACAACACCTGACCCATATTATACGCACACACACACACCTGAACCAGATTACACACACACACAACACCTGACCCATATTATACACACACACACACCTGAACCAGATTATACATGCGCACACAAACACCTAGACCATATTATACACACACACACACACACACCTAGACCAGATTACACACACACACAAACACCTAAACCAGATTATACACACACACACACACACAAACACCTAGACCAGATTATACACACACACACACCTAGACCAGATTACACACACACACACACACACACACACCCCTCTGGGCCAGATGATACACACACACACGGGCCAGATTACGCACACGCACACGCACACACACACACACACACACACACAACACACACACAACACCTAGACCAGATTACACACACATACACACACCTGGACCATATTATACACACACACAACACAACACCTGGACCATACACTGTCTAAATCTTCAGTCAGCTACTGCTCTTATTTTCTATCCATTACGTATGTAGGATATCAGTGCATTATTTCACACAGATGCCCGTTCTGGTGTATATACAGTATCATCATGATTCTGGGCAATTATATATGGAATTGCACAGAAATTAGAGATTCTTAAACTTCACAATGTGACAGGTATTCATAACTTTCTCCAGCTGAGTATAGTAAATGGACCATTATGTACAGGTACCTCAACACAATTCACATACAAGCAAAAACACATTGACAGTACACCCAATGGTGTCAAGTATGATGTTGAAGTGAAGCTACAGTATCACATCTTCTGTTTCTTATTGGGACTATTTCATCTGTGTATCCTTCTACATTTACGGCATTTGGCAGACGCTTTCATCCCAAGCGACTTACATGTAGTACATGTGTCATTAGTTGGACAGGTCATACATGTAGTACATTAGTAATTAGTTGGACAGGTCATACATGTAGTACATGTGTCATTAGTTGGACAGGTCATACATGTAGTACATTAGTAATTAGTTGGACAGGTCATAAATGTAGTACATGTGTCATTAGTTGGACAGTTCATACATGTAGTACATGTGTCATTAGTTGGACAGTTCATACATGTAGTACATGTATCATTAGTTGGACAGGTCAGACATGTAGTACATGTGTCATTAGTTGGACAGGTCATACATGTAGTACATGTATCATTAGTTGGACAGGTCAGACATGTAGTACATGTGTCATTAGTTGGACAGGTCAGACATGTAGTACATGTCATTAGATGGACATGTCATACATGCAGTACATGTGTCATTAGCTGGACAGGTCATACACCAGCATTTGTAGGCAATCAATATTATGTCAGAATAGTTACAGCATGTCATCATGTCTATAACACATCAATATATAATTATGTCATCCAACAAAGTCCCTAGTGGCCTGGATAATAAAGTGCCTAATACTAAAGTGCTAAGTACATAAAAGCAGAATAGCCTTTTCTATATTTTTTAAGAAGGGTAGAGAGAAAAAGAAACATTTGAGTAAGAAACTTAAGTAGTGTTCTAGGAGGTGGAGAGGTCCCTAGTGGAGGAGGTGGAAAGGTTTGTCTTGAGTCTCTTGCGGAATATGGGTAATGTTTCAGACTAGTGCTGGAAGCTCCTTCCACCATTGTGCTGCCAGGACAGAGAGCACTGAGCAAACAAACGGAGAACGCTTAGTGTTATAGGGTTAGTGTAGAATTAAGTTTTAACTCTGGGAAAACAGGCTACTACCACAAAGCCAGGATGCAGATCACAACTATAGACATGTCACCATGTAACACCTACATTCCTGTCCCTTTCGAAGTCAATGAGCCAGTAAAGCCACAGTGACCTGCAGTAGAGACTCATCTCTGTTTCACGTAGTAAAGAAGAGAGGAAAGAGAACGAGTGAGTTCAGCAGAGACTAACTAGTGAACAAGGGAAAGAATGAGGCAGATCGACTGGAGAGAGAGAGAGAGAATCTCCAACGGTTTTAATTAGGCAAGGTGAAGCAGCCGCCCTCAGATGGCAGCAAAACCGTTGCGGGAGCGAAAGAACGGAAATATCTGCTGCTGGTGGCTGCCAAAGAGCTGGAAAGCCATAACACCTCCTGAATAACCTGATAGCGTGTGTGTATGTGCGTGCGTGCGCGCGCGCGCTCTTCTGTCTCATGCTGAAGCCAGCACATAACACACTAATTTAAATACATTCCACGCAGACACACTGAGCCAATGAGAGGCAGACACACTAATAATAAAACAATACAGGCCAACATAGTGTATGCACTGTTGTTGGGTGCATGTGTCGAGAAATTGTAGTGGAGTGACCCAATTTGAAACAGCCATGCAAATACAGTACATAAATAACCACACTACCTATTAAATACAGTACATAAATAACCACACTACTTATTAAAAACAGTACATAAACAACCACACTACTTATTAAATACAGTACATAAATAACCACACTACTTATCAAGGTATAGTAAGCAATTGTAAACCAATACACTTTTGTCAAATTCAGCAAATATCTATTGAAGGGAGAGAAGTGTTTTTGTGTTGGTTTTACTTCAAGTTTTAGCAAGGTTTCTAGAGAATGACGTACTATACCTTTAAACTCCGGTCCTGAGGGCCGCTGTCCTGCATGTTTTAAAAGGCAGGGTTAATCTTTCTCGAGGACGCTTGCTAACACTTGCTAACTTCAAATGAGCGGGCCGTTATCAGGCTTCTAACAACCCATTCATTTGAACCAGGTGTGTTGGGGCAGGGAGACATCTAAAACAGGCAAGGCAGCGGCCCCCCATGGACCAGGGTGCCCACCCTTGGTGTAAACAATAGGAAGGACAAATACTAGATGCTTTTTCTGTTTGTTTATGGATGGGGGTTTCAATCTGGAATGCAGATATATGCTAGTGTGTGTTTGTGTGGTGCGCATGTTTCTGGGTCAATGTGACAGAAGAAAACGCGTGGGTGGGTTTGTGCAGCAGGCGTTCAGGGACACATCGGGACACACACACACACACACACACACACACACACACAGTCAAGATAGCTGATGAATGGAAAGGGTAAAGATAATGTGAAAGACTGAGAGATACCTGAGAGATGCCCCTGCCCCCCCACCCCACACACATACACACACACGCAGAGTACTGGGCAGAATGCCAGTTGGAGGTTGGTGGGAGGTAAGTGACAGAATGACAGAAACAGGTGTGTGTGTGTGTGTGTGTGTGTGTGTGTGTGTGTGTGTGTGTGTGTGTGTTACTGCAGTTACCAGGCTGGAAACATGCCAGCCAATCAAACACCTCATATCCCACCTGCTTCCTCCTCTATAGATGCCATTTATGATGCCTCTATACTCGCTAGGACGCGCGTAGCATCATTACTTGTACCATCACGTCTTATGAAGTGTTCCTAAACGTGGGTTTAAGGTGAATCAGTTAGCCGTATGTAACCAGACCCAAACTTCTCTGTGAGTAAGTGTTAAAAGTCGTTGCCTCCTACTGGCTGTAGACCTCTCGTCAACTTTGAAACTATTGGACAGCACTTAACCAGTCGCCGCTGTTACAGATGATTGCATCGCTTCATCTAGCTCTACCACCATTTCAAAACACACGCTACAACGTCATTGGACCTAGCCACACCCACCGGTTGGTGACTGGTGCCATACTGGAAGCCAGGCTTCATCTATATATGTCGTTTATACAGCCTCTATCGGCAGTAGGATGTGTGTAGCATCATTGCGTAGCTCCAGGCTGTGTGAACACTAAATCTAATCTCAGTGAAAATTGATCTGAGAGCAAGTCGTGGGCGGAGCCATGCTAGTAGTCAGGGATGCTGGAGAAAAGCGTGTGGATATCTTCCTTCAATGCCATAAGGAGCTTTCTCAGAATCTCTGCCCGACACATTGTACACACATTGCCATGGCTAGGCCACGTTGTTTGTGTTACGTGTTTTCTGTGTAGGGAACACAGGGATGTAGAAACATCAGTTTTAATTTTGCAGCATGCTAACAAAATGAACAGCTAGAGAAATCTGATGTGTGTGAACCAAAAATACGTATTCACTTCCAATCGCTTCAATTAAATCACATTTGTCTAATGAATCTAATGGACATGGCCAGTTACAAAACATAATTGATCCTTGGTGAGCCCATGGCATTACATAGGCTACAATACAGTACAGTATATGCACTGTAGAGTTTCATTTATTTCACAGTGTACAATACACTATATCATTTACCAAGTTTGACAGTTTGAAATTCTGTACAATCCTGTTTAAAGGTGAAAAAGGTGCTTTAATGGTCACATACACATAGCAAAATGTGTTCTTTGCATTTAATCCATCCCTCAAGGGAGCAGTGGGCAGCCACTGTGCAGCGCTTGGCGACCAACTCCAGATAGAGGCCAGTGTTGCTGGTCAATGGAACTGACTAGAGTGTGAAACTAACTTTTTGGATGTGGGGTTAACCGGAGTACCTTGAGAAAACCCATGCAGACACAGGGAGAACATGCAAACTCCACACAGAAAGGCCGGGGCTACTGGGGTTTAAACATGGGACCTTTTTGAGGTTAGGCCACTGTGCTATCCACTGGGCCACTGTGTTGCCCAGTAACAGTGCAAGAGCAATGTGATCTTCCTTTTAATCCCAAGACAGCACTACAGACAGCAGCCACGTACAAACTAGAGAAAAGATGACCAAGCCACCCCCCAGTGTGCTTCTAAGCTATGCTTCCATGCTGTAATTCTCAAGAATCTTCAATAAAATTAGCTTTATTGAGCCTGTTGAGCAGCCTGGGCTAGCTAGCATATGTATGGATAATGAAGGAGACACCAGCTATCTTTGAGCTCACTATAATTAAAATAAGATGCCTTCTTCACTGAAAACTGAGTACCTTATGTTGGCTTTATCATCATGACTCACTTCAGCTGCTATTCCTTCTTGTGTGCAAAGTATTCATCGGTTGTTTTTTTATTTGCACAAACTGTAGGCCTACATACATCCACATTCTTTAAAAAAAAGAGGATGTGAGCTTAGTTGGTGGAGGAAAGTGGTGTGTGTGTTAAGGGCTCACAAGAATTCAAATTTTTGTGAGAATAAAAATAGTACCTTCTTTAACCTTGCCTTTGATCTAAAACAAGACAGTTTATAACCAAAAGACCTATGGCCATGTAATCATAATTATGTTCAAATGGTCTAGTGTAAAGGCCTCCTCAGATAAAAGCAAACTGAAAATTAAAAAATGTGTCCTTGTTTATTTCCAAGAGTAAAAACACAGAATTATTAATTCCCTCACTTTAAAACTTTCCATTTAGGTTCTTCAACACAAGCCTATGAATCCACTCATGTTACCAAGTCCCTTATAAAGGTTGAAGTCAATTAAAGGGGGCAGTGAGATCTTTAGATCCATCTCTTTCTCAAATGTCAACTCAAAAAATAAAATGAAAAGCAAACGGTGAACAATGGATGCCAAAGAAGTTAGTATTCTCATAGTACATATTTTATCAGGGGTTTAATCATACCAGTTTATACAGTACAGTTTATTGACAGCCCATTAAATACAAAAATATTCAACCAAATGATTGCAACTTAATATTGAATTAATGAAATGCAAATTTTAACAAAACTGCTTTTTACAAATCCAAAATCTGTAGTGTAACCTGTGAATCAATATGCTCATGTTACCACAACTGCATTCTGGCAGTGAAACTTTGTGCCGGCATTCTGCAATCTGGTTTGTATGACCTATCTGGAATTGCACTGTGAAAAAAACCCTCATAATTTAAATCGAAATACCACATAGAATACTTTTTACACCGGTCTACCAGACATTAGAATATTGAAGAAGCAGCACTTGTGCAATTTTACATTTGATGGAGGAATGTGCATTTTTATTAATTTCTTCCACTGGAATCTTTACTCTAGCCTTGTCATAATTCACTGAGCCACAGTAGAGGCATGCAAGGTTGCAAACAGTCAAACCTTTGGCACACAGACTGGGCCAGGTTTCCAGGGAGACCATTTCAGTCTGTGTTGCATGGTTCTTTGTAATTACTTGAACCAACTTTACAGAGATACTTTTTAACAAATGTTTGTCTACCTGACACCTAAATATCACTTCACAAAGAAATATCATTTAAATGTTGAATGTGCGTTACGGTATATTTCTTCTTTGACACAATATGGATCAAACTCTCTTCCTATTGGCGCTTCAACAAGCACAATGCTGTCCATTGGACCTAATGGGCAATGCTACAACCAGCTAGCTTGTACGATAGAGCTACCCTAAATGCTGAACACTGGCATAGACAAGTAGCTTTTAAGTTGGCATATATTGACATGAACAGTGATGTAATACGCCTTGTAGCTGCAAAAAACCTGATACATATTGCAGTCGAGTTCATTATATTTTAACAGTCTCATGCAGGACAATTTCAAATGAACAAAAATTATTATAAAGTCACTGTAATACGCTTACAGCAGCTTACATTAATTAAAGCAATCTCAGATTTAAAACATTTCTTATAAAAATGTACAATACACAAATGTACTGATAGTATTGTGCTTGACACAGTAATATGTCTGGTTACTGACTGCAGGCCAGTGGATTAAGACCACTAGTTGCATGTCAATTTGCAATTTTTGCTTCTGAAAAATATCCCCAGTTCCTAGCAATGCTACAATAAAAATACAAAGCGACAACAGCTTAAGTGTGCTCACGACCTGGTGCATAAAAACTTGTAATATCCTTCCCCATGTATACACACCAGTGAAAACAAGTTTAGATCAGAGGGAACCGTGTTTAATCACATTCCAGGTCTCAAGCAGACTTTTCAATTTTCCGTTGCAGCTTGTGGTCAACAGTCAATGGTCTGGTGGGCAAGTTCCTAGAAAGATGTGACTTTTAGGAACTCCAGAAAGTCCAGTCCAGCAGTCAGAATGCTCCTTTCTTCAAACCATAGCTTGTCAAAGTGTCGAGGCGTCTGACGTCTGTCTGACATAGCTCATCACCATGTATAGGAAGCAGAATGTGGAGATCATTCCTCTCATTGTGCTTTTAAGGTCCTGTGGTCTTCTACTGCCCACTCAGAATGGAGCCTGTGTTTCTGAGGTGCTGATTGGCCCAGGGGGTTGGACCTGACTAGGGGTGATGCTCCACCCCCCCTCCTTCCCTCAGCCTGGGAGTCTCTGGACCTGTCTGTCTTCTCTGTGGGGGTGACGACGCCCCCACCCCCCCACCCCCCCAACACACACACACCTGGGAGAGGAGACAGATAATATTTGACTTTGAATTGTAACTAAATACAATAGCGTTACATTAATAATAATAATAATACATTTAATTTCAGGACACCTTTCAAAACACTAAAAGGACATGATACATTGTACACAGGCAAATATAAAGTTCTATATAAAACATTTGGTTAAGATATATATAAAACCGTTTTGGACTTTTAACTAAGGCAGGAACATACATTATAGAAACAATATACAACTAAATGTAAAAGATTTGGGAGGTATATAGAAAATAAAATAATACTACATGCTTATTGGGAGGGCAGGGGACAACCCTGAAGAGATGACATTGCTATGGAAGCAATCCCTGTTGGCCATTGTACAATGTATGTACTCATTAAGGATGTGCAAAATAAAAATCGATTCAGATTAGTTTTGTGGTTTTATTTTTTTTCTTCACGATACTGAATCGATATTCAAGCCCATTGCATTGATACAGAATTAATATAGAATGAAGGATAGAACTCAATCATTGATAGGTTATTCATTTAACAGATTTTATTTAGTTGTATTTAGGTTATGGCATTAGACTTGCACAACCACCGGGTAGATTCCCTCGGAGAAGCTTCCTTCCCACAGACAGTTAAATTATTTATAATAAAAAATTTTCTTATTTATCCCTTTTTTTTTTTTTTTTACAAGAAATATGTCACAGTAGGATTCAGCCGCTTCACTGGCCAGCGGCCACCATCCAAGCAATGTCAGGTGGCATTATGGGGCTTGTAGTTTTGGTAGCATATTAAAGTTGCATTAGAGTTTAATACAGGCAGAGAGGTGGACAAAGAGGGGACAAGGAGTATCGGAGAGGCAAGATAAATGGCGTCTCATATTTCTCTGGAAGTTAACCTCAGTTTCGACCCATGTTAATACAACACACACACAAAGCCAGACTGTTACTGTACACCACAGTGGCATTTCTTTGGTTTTGCCACTTTAGGCAATAAAAGGCTTGTACAGTAGATTTCTCTCTCTGTCTCACGCACGCACGCACACACACACACACCATGTGTAAGTGATATATCAGTTTTCCTCAGTAACTACAGGACTGGAGTTACTGTCTGCCATGGGAGGTTAACGATTCACTATAGTAGTAATCATTTTGTGCGTCATTTGAATTCATAAAAATGAATATAATCATAGAAGAAGCCTGTAGAATGTTGGAGATTGTTGTGTTGCATTACATTAGTCAAAATTAAATAATGAGGGTCTCAGTTATGAGGCTTGTCCAGGTTTCCCGCACTCACTTGCACACTTGTATATTTTATTCCTACATTAACAAAAGACAAAACTCTGTTTTGTCATCACTCCAGAGGTGAGATGTTTGTGTTTCTGTTATGTCCCTTGGCTGAATACAGGTAGTGGGCAGTTTGTCAGAAACCCAGACCCGATCAAAACCGGGACACTTTAGTCCATGTGCTCACTCAGTGTTCTCCACCCATCGCACTGAAGACAGTTTGCCTTTAAGGTATATATCAGCTATTGCAAGCTAATTGTAAGATAATACTCTTTTTGTCAAATTCACAAAATATCTCCTTGAAAAAAATAATCCGATACTTCTACACAGCCCTGGCTCCGTAAATATGAACATAAAGTGGCAAACACCACACACATCAACGAAGCAGTAGCACTACGCTTTGCTTCACAATGCGCTTCGATGTGTGGGGTGGTGCCGCTGAGTGATACTGTTTTGATTTGAGCCGGAAGTTGGCAAGCATTCTGGAGAATGACTGACCCTGCCTTTTAAGCCTCTCTTATCCTCCACTCTCTCCCTTTAAGGCTTACTCCAGACGTCTGCAGTAATCTTCCATTCCTGACCGACACAGAAATATAATCTGTTCCCGTGCTGCCAGCGTTGTGTAGGAGGTTTCCATGCTGACAGTCTCTCTCACATCTTCCCCTCTGTGCCAGTTGGTTGTTACAGTAAGACCACAGCAACCATAGTCTTGGAACCGGGTATGAGTTGATGTGGGGTGCTGGCCTGGGGAAGGGGCTTCTCAAACATTCTGGGCCAAACAAAAAGAGTAAAAAAAAAAAAAAAGCATCCGCCAGGCCCTCAATTGGTCTCGATATCCCCTTTGAAATACATGTGGCCGACATAAATGTCACGGCACAAAATTAATCAGTAGCAACCATGTAACATGCACAATAAATATCAAGCTCTTTGATCACTTTGACAAGCTGCATGAATGTTTTGAGTGCTTATTATTTGTCATTTCTGACTCAAATCCCGGGACAAAAATAAACCTGTCATAATTCTCTCTCAAACTAATTTTAAATATTTTCTTTTTTTCTCTTCATGTCGAGTATTTCACAACATCCACACTGTATTGCCAACTGGGACCATGTTTCATAAGACCCAGCTAAGCCACTATAAGGCATTAGCATAATTCTGTGTGACGACGACCTTTAGAATTTCTTAAATTATGCAAAATATTGCAACGCCAGTCTAGAAAAGCAGCTTTGAGAGAAAGTGTGCGTTAGTGTGTGTGTGTGAGATGAAAGAATATTTAAAGAGGCTCATATTGAAATGATCTTAACAGAGTGTGTGAACCCTTTAAAAAAAAGCTTACAGATGAAAAAACCCTTCCTTCTATGCCAGCAAGTTCTATAAAAATAATAAAATAAAAAAAAGTACCCTGTTATTTGTGACGTAAGGTATATTCTGTGTGACCTTCCAATCGTTGCCTATGTTGCTCTTATGATTTACAGTTTAGCATTACTGAGCTATGGTGAAGCCTTCAGGCCGTCCAAGCTGCTCCCGTGTTAATCGATGAGTAGTTCATGCGAGGCGGACGTTGCATTGTGGAGCTGCTTTATTTTCTCTGCTAAGCACTTCTCAAGCGTTGTTGCTCGTCTGAATCGTTGCCGTAATAAAGTCACATGCGTAATATTACGTTTCCACTGCACGATGAGTGCAATCCGCCGGTGATGTGCAGAGCCAAGAAAAGCACTGAAGACTAAGAAAATAAAAACGAAAAATAAACACTCAGTGTGCAACCAGCATTGCCGTGACAGCGTGGAGTCAACACACGTCAGATAGACTGAAGCTTTGACGTCCCAAGGTCATGATGACCAATGGCATCATCTTCTTTGCCTGTCCACATAACAGTGACAATATCACCTGACACATATAACACTCTATCTACAGTCTCTTAAAACTTAATAAGTGCTAACAGCTTTATTGGCTGTGCCAATCCAGTCCCACAAAGGCCACCTGCCGAGGAAACGGAGCAAAAGGCCATCTGTTCTGCCCTGTCCGCCTACGCACCGAGCAAAAAAAGAGCCAGATGAAGCCAAATATCTAGCGACTGAAACTTGTTTCAAAGTCAAACAAATAAAGAATTAGCTGTCTGTGCTCCGTTACACAGTAACAGCTGTCTGTGCTGTTACACACTAAAGAGGCTCTACATGACTTATGTTCCACAGTGACCCTTAAAGTGGCTCTATGTGACTTATGTTACAGTGACCCTTAAGTGGCTCTATGTGACTTCTCTGTTACACAGTGACCCTTAAGTGGCTCTATGTGACTTCTGTTCCACAGTGACCCTTAAGTGGCTCTATGTGACTTATCTGTTACAGTGACCCTTAAGTGGCTATATGTGACTTCTCTGTTACACAGTGACCCTTAAGTGGCTATATGTGACTTCTCTGTTACACAGTGACCCTTAAAGTGGATATATGTGACTTCTCTGTTACACAGTGACCCTTAAAGTGGCTCTATGTGACTTACCTGTTACACAGTGACCCTTAAAGTGGATATATATCTTCTCTGTTACACAGTGACCCTTAAAGTGGCTCTGTGACTTCTCTGTTACACAGTGACCCTTAAAGTGGCTCTGTGACTTGTTACACAGTGACCCTTAAAGTGGCTCTATGTGACTTCTATGTTACACAGTGACCCTTAAGTGGCTCTATGTGACTTATCTGTTACAGTGACCCTTAAAGTGGCTCGATGTGACTTCTCTGTTACACAGTGACCCTTAAAGTGGCTCTACATGACTTGTGTTCCACAGTGACCCTTAAAGTGGCTATATGTGATTTCTCTGTTACACAGTGACCCTTAAGAGGCTATATGTGACTTGTTACACAGTGACCCTTCAAGTGGCTCTACGTGACTTCTCTGTTACACAGTGACCCTTAAAGCGGCTCTGTGTGTCGCTGGTTCGAATCCCATTGCATCCTGTTCAAGCGTCCCTGAGCAAGACACTAACCCGAACTGTTCTCAGTGGTACGCCTCATCCGTGATCACTCAACATAAATGCATATACATGCCTGTTGATTGACACTGCCCACATCTGTCACATGGCCGGCCTTACAATAAGATTAAGGACGAAAATAACTCTGCTACTTGATCATTTCAACTACATTCTAGGAGTGTTATTTTGCCTGAAACAAGACAAGAGTGTGGCAGAGAGATAGAGACTGACAGCAGAGTGGCGTGAACGGAGAGTATACACACTCCCTGTAGAACCTCTTCAGGATGGGAGAACAAAGAGAGACTCACTGTGTTCTAGGAGAGTGCTGCTCTTCGTCTTTCTTGTGCCAACAATTGATTTTCTCGGGAGGGAGTGCGGGAGAAAACCCTAACTATAACAGACTGTACAGCATCGTGTGTGTGTGTTTGTAGCCACCCTGCAGAGCGAGAGAGAGAGCGAGAGAGAGAGCGAGAGAGAGAGAGAGAGAGAGCGATAATATCCCCTGCGTGTCACTCGTACAAGCCGGCATGCTACGTTGCTTATTGCCCTGCAGATCCCTCCACCTGGCCTGTGTCATGTCGGGGCTCAGCTGGGGCGAGCCGGGGAGTTGTTTAGGACGATCAATAACACGAACCAGCCTGCTCTTGATGACCAGGTAACGCGTTGCATTGCACCTGTCGCTCTGGGACCTGTCGCTCTGGAACATGACTACACCTTGGCGTCTTCACAGAACCCCAGAAGCAAACGACATGCTGCTAGTTATTGTCGTGCGTTGTTCATCCTCGAGAACGCTTGCTAACTTTTGAGCTCAAATCAAAACAAGCTCCCTCTGAAGCTCCTCCGCCGACACATTGAAATGCATTGTGAAGCCAAGGCCATTGTTTTTGTTGAGCAGTGTTTCACACTTTGTTTATGTTCCTATTTACGGAGCCAGAAATACTGTTTAGTGCTATTTTTTTCAGCTCGCACAGAAATGGTAAACTAGCAAAATGCGGGTGTGGAAATAATTTGTGAATTTGACAGTGTAATAACTTACTGTTAATGTACAATAGCTGACTATACCTTTAAGCCCTTTATACATTATGAGATTATACATGAGAACATGTTATACTTTCTTCATTTATCTTGTCATTTATCATGCAGCTGGCTATACACCTATCCCTCTACACTAGTCAGTAACCATGCTGCCAGACAATTGGCCAAGTAGCACCCAGAGATGGCTGTTGCGAGAGAGGGAGAGGGAGAGGGAGAGAGAGAGAGAGAGATCGATATATGAAGAGTGCTGGTGAGTGGGAGTGGAGAGTAAGCGATCCCACAGGGAGTCAAGTGAGGATGATAGATTGTGTAGAGAGAGAGAGAGAGAGAGAGACTGGGTTGGCAGCACTGCGGCTGGGCAAGGAATGTACTAATTCAAATCCAGACGCTCTGCAAAACAAATTGTGTCTCACCTGTTTTTACAAGTTTTAAAGGCGCAGGTCTGCTAGCCAGTATGTGAGCACCAGTGCTACTGCCACCAGTACTGTCGCCAAGGTACCTGGACAATGTTGTTGTTGGTAGTCTGCTAACCTGACGCGTCAGGCGGTTTGTTACACACAACCATCTGGGACGCCGTCCATTGGAACTGTTCAGGCACTTGGCAGGTGATTGGATGAACTGACAAGTTATTGCCATGGGCTAACCTGAACTAACTCTCAGTATGAGGCTGATTGTCTGTGTGATCGGACTCAAGTGCAACGGTCTGATTCTCACCAGACCAGGGTGGTCTCATGAGGATAGGGGTCTGCTAGATTTAGTGGGGGGGGGGGGGATCGATAATGTTGTATTGCAGTATTATGACAATCTTAAAATCAATACTCTTCAAAAATCTATTTATGGTTACACAATTTTTAATTGGGAGAAATAAATATGCTGAGTTTACTGAGGTCTTTGGCAGAATGTTGTCTTTGGCAGCATGATTCAACTATTTACATATGCTTAAAGAGCAAAGAAATTGCATTACTGAAACTCAATAAATACAATCGTGAGAATTGCAACTGGTGGATGCATATTGTTACATTCATGCTTATCAGCAGGGTTGGGTAGGCTACTTTTTTAAACGTAATCTGCTACAGTTACAAGTTACTAGGGGTGCACAATATATCGATTCAGTATCGTTATCGCAATATCACGTTGCGCAATATCATATCGAAAATGTTGCAGGAAGTGCAATATTCAGTATATTTAGTGGAGAGATGCGTCCGTTGGCTTAGTTGTGTTTGATTTAGACAGAGCAGTAGAATGAAGAAGCTAATGACATTAGTGGCCAATTTGACTGTTGAGTTGAAAATGTGTTGTTTTGTTATGTTATGAATATATTTTGATGCATTTTTCCCATAACAAACCATTCCCGTAAGTTTTTACTTATGTTTAAGAATATCGAAATGAATATCGATATTGCAATTTTCATGATCAATATCGCAATATCACATTTTGTCAATATCGTGCACCCCTACAAGTTACCAGACAAAAATTATAATTAGTAACGTGTAAGTAATTTTTGGATTACCTAAATTTAGTAACATTGTTCTTTGAAATCAATTTATTGCATCGGCGTGCCAAATCTGTTTTTGTGTCCGTTTATGTTGCTCAGATCAAATTAAAGGAGGACTTTATTGGAAATGATTGACTGATTAATGAAAGGTTAATAAGAGAAAAGCCGACTAACCTATCCCAAGCCCCGCCCCATTCACTTGTCCTACCTAGTTACTGTAACTGGGTTGGGCGCTTCATCCCAGCGCTTTATTAAAAAGCACTGCGCACAAGTTTTGATTCTATGACAATGTCTTCAACAACATGACCTCCACTACGCAAGCTAAAAACAAGCTTGCTTGCGTATGGTGAAAGCACTGGCAACATCCAATGTGAACAATATATGCTCATACACATTAGATTTTATCTCCCTGTTGTGATATTAATTGTCAGATGTGGACATACAACTCACGGTAGACAGATAGCAAACTAGCTCTCGACTTGACTTCATGCTGGTTTTCATGGTTGCCACGGTGATGACGAGTCCTGACCCAACTAATCGGTTGCCTTATAAAAGCTGCAGTGACGACATCAGCGCCTTTCAGTTAACAGATATATTCAACTTGAAGCGCTCTGAGCGGCTGCACAAAAAAGGCGGAGCGCTGTGAACAAATGACGCTGGGTGCTTTTTCTCTCGGCTGCTGCATGCGGCCGCACGCGCTCTATCCTCACTTGTAAACCACTAAAAAAAGGCCTCAGAGGTGCCAGAATGGGGCCTTATTGGAGGACATGCAAAAAGGGGAGGGGCTTGGAATTGTTTTATGCATTTTTCTTCTGCAAACTTCCTTTTTAAAATTTGAAAGGAATCGTAACATTTTTTAAGACTACCCATTATCTGATTCCACTATTTTAGCTGGTTTAGATTGTTCTTTATTTGTAGTCAGTTACTTCCCAAACCTGCTTATCAGTAGGGAACATTTTGCCCAAACTGTGATAGGTCTCAACTGATAAGATTCAAAGGTCAAAGTCCCCCTCTCCTGTTGCCTTTCTAATTTAGCTATGCTAATATTAGTTATGTATTCAGCCGCTCCAGCAGAACTAGGTAAGGTGGGCTTGTCACAGCCACACTCTTATTTGTTTGCACATCCCGCACCACATTTAAACTCAGGTGGCCAGCATTAAAATAAATGAAAACATTCACACACACAGCCGACGCAATGAGTCCATGTCTGCTGCTGCAGCTGTATTAGAGCCTGTTTGTATTCCCATCTACCCTACGGGGACCCCAACTGGAGCTAAGGACCTAGCATAGAGCATTAGAATGTGGTTAAGTAGCCGCAGGTAAAGGAATAATTGTGTCCACAGGGAACGGAAAAAATGCTTTGGGGTCCGATAGGAAACAGAACCTGTCTAGAGGGAAAGGTATTTAAATGGAGCATCTTCAAATGTTTAAAATACCTTACTTTTGACCAGTTATTTTTTAAGCAAACAGAAAGGTTTCACAGCAACTGTAATGATTGGACCAGAAACATAACAAGTAAAGCACACAGCAAAAAGCTGTTCTCAGAGCTCCTGTACATCTGGACCGGACAAAGAAACCCATCAATCAGTGACAGGAGATTTTTGCAAACACCACAAAATGCAGAGGTCTCTCTTATTTCTGCCGTCCTGCCTATCCCCCTCCCTCTCTCCCTCATCCCCCCTCTCTCTCTTTATCCCCCCTCCCTCCCTCTCTCTCTCACTCACCCCCCCCATCTCTCTTTATACCGCCTCCTTCCCTCTCTCTCCTTCCCTTCCTCTCTCTCCCTCTCTCTCTTTATACCCCCTCCTTCCTTCTCTCTTATCCCCCCCCTCTATCTCTCCCCCCCCCTCTTCAACAAGGGTCTGTACGACCGCGTGTGACAGCTGAGCCTGCATGAGGCATGTATGCGGCAGTGTGCTACTACTCCACCTCCTTTGTTCCATTTCCTTTGATCCTCTCTCCCCCGCTCGTCTCCCCTGCGTCCTTCTCATTCCCTTCCCCTCCCTCTCCGGTGCGAGAGCCCTCGTGGCTGATCAGTGGTGGCCACGCGTGGCAGACGCAGCGGTCTGTCATGGCGGGCGCTGCCTGCGTCGGCCTCCACAGCTAAATGCTGCTGGTGGCGCGCCATCTTGTTACCATCACAGGATCTTTGGTGGTCTTTACCGTACCTGTGCTGGCCCTCTAGGCGGGCAGGTGCTTCCAGGTGCTGACGAAGGCGGTGGGGATGAGCGAGTAAGGCACGGTGGTGATGGAGCTCCAGCTGTCCGACGTGGGGTCGTAGCAGTCCAGCGTCTTGCAGCGCTGTGTCCCAAAGTAGCCCCCCACCACGTACAGCTTGTTGCCCGAGGCCACGGCGTGGCAGCTCATGCGCTTGGACGTCATGTCGCCCACCCGCGTCCACTGGTTGTCCTCGCAGTCGTACCGGTAGGCCGAGGCGGCGGTGAACTCTGTGTCGCCGCCCATGATGAAGATCTGGCTGCCAAGCACGGCCGCGGCCGTGTAGCGCCACGGCTGGGGGCACACGGCCGCGATGCTCCAGCGGTTGCCCACCGGGTCGTAGCACTGCACCTGGGGGGTCAGGAGGGAGTTAGCAAGCATTCTCGAGAATGCTTGCTAACGTCGAACTCAAATCAAAAAACACCTCTCTCTTCAATGCCACAGGGTGCTCCCTCAGAAGCTCCGCCTCCTACACGTTGGAGATGCATTGTAAAGGCTAGGATATTACTGTAGTGATCCGGTGTTCACCACTTTGTTTGTGTTAATATTATAAAGCCAGGGCTGTGTAGAAGCACCGAGCAGCGGAATGGTACGATAGTGGACTACAAGGACATACTGGGTGAATATGATAAAAAGTGTATTAGCTTACAATAGCTGACTATACCTTTAAACAAGCTAATTGTAAGCTAATACACTTTTGATCAAATTCACCAAATATCTTCTCACATTACGCTCATTTAGCGTTCTCAGTGCATGGTGGAAAAACTATCCGGTGCGGCTACACAGCCCTGGCTCTGTAGATAGGAAGACAAACCAAATGTTGAACACCGCTCACAACAACAAAGACGATTTGCTTGCACAGTGCGTTTCGATGTGTGGGCCGGCTTTGCGGAGGGATGTTGTTTTGATCTGAGCTAGAAGTTAGCAAGCATAACCCTGCCTTTAAGCAGAGACATTATATAGAGGAGACATGCCACTTTGCCACTCATTCCACTAAGATCTTACCGGCAAGGTGAAAAATGAACGCCCACACAACCCATTAATCCATATAGAAGGCACACCCATAAAAGGCACACAAACGTGGCTCGCATTTATACGTGTTATTGCAGTTGTACTGACAATTTTTATTAAGGATCATTATTTCTTATGAATTAATAGGATTAGGGATTAGTTAGTTAGTTTACCCCCAATGATCAATGATAAACTTGAGATGACCTGCTGTAGGCTACAGGCAGTGAAAATGTCGATCTTTTGTAAGTACATTGTCAATCTCTTTATGTTTCATAAGCTTAATGCTAGTGTAATTAAGATATCCGCTGAAATTAAATACTTTTTGTATGTTAACGCTAGAAAAGCATTTCCATTGTGTTAGCAAGGCTGTATAGCAAGCTGGTTCTACACAGTGCATTCTGACGAGTCAGCTGTGTGCTTCTTTGTTATTGTTTTAGCCAGCAACGGTCGGTGTCGTTAAATCTTCTGCATGCTTAGTGGAATTATAAACTGGAGAAAAACTGCTTTTTAAGTCTTTGCTTATTTTGAGGCAAAATCACCAAACGTTTTAAGATGTTCTTATCAGATTTGCCACGCGATTGTATACGTGCATTTCTAATATCCAAATGATCACTGAAAGAGTGGCTGTGGCTCTCCCTTTTAATGCCATTGAGTACTTCCTAAATAAATGTCCGGAAGTTCAAAGATGGCTGCCAAGTGGTGAGACTTTGCTTTAACACAGCATTACCCAACCCTGGTCCTGGTGGGCCGCCTTTGCCCTGCTTGTTCTAGATGTCTCCCTGCTCTAACACCCCTGATACAAATGAATAGGTCGTTATCACATTGCTTACGTCCCATTCATGTGACCACCTTAAAATAGCACAAGGCGCAATTTGGCAACTTCTGTGAAAATGCATTAATATTTGCTACAGGACACCTGAGTGAGATGTCTAGACCCAGCAGTCATTTCATAGTTCTGGGATGGACAAACAAAATGAAAAGTTCAGATGCAAAAACCTCTAAGTCCATTAGGAAAAAAAAAAGTAGCTTTTAGCAACTTAACTTTATTAGGTTCCCAAATTTGGGTTCACTCACTTCACCTTTATTACAATGCAAAGGCTGTGTGTCATAAAAATGTAATATCTTCCAAAAAAACATTACAAAGTATTTAAATATTGGCAATAAAAAATATACAGTATATATGTCAGATGGACTCAATTATTATGGTAAATGGTAAATTATGGGCCATTGAACCATATTGTACAGTACTACTGCGTGGTGGATAGTGTTAATCCTACAGCTTTACTGGCTGCTGCAGCCACAGACAAATGACTAGATGGCTTAAGCTACGCTCATACCACATATTGTAATGACTATAATAATTATACACTATAATAAATATAAACCCATATAACAATGTGTTACTGGCTGTAACTGAGCAACCATTTGGCTCGCTGAAAATATATGTCATGTGCTTGGACAAATCAGGTTAAAATACCATTCTTTATGACAGGGATCATGGACTACAACAAGACGTTCTTCGTGGCATGTTGCGTTCTAACCACTACAGAGACAGGGATCATGGACTACAACAAGACGCTCTTCGTGGCATGTTGCGTTCTAACCACTACAGAGACAGGGATCATGGACTACAACAAGACGTTCTTCGTGGCATGTTGCGTTCTAACCACTACAGAGACAGGGATCATGGACTACAACAAGACG
>JAODTR010073566.1:1303-15505 GCA_025399935.1 Amblyopsis rosae | reverse complement strand
ACTCATTTGAGGAAAGAATGTGTGAGTTTTCATAGAAAACATGAAATTGTCTGGGTGACCCCAAACTTTTGAACGGTTGTGTGTATACATACATGCATACACTTTACCAATGTTGAAAGAATAAACATGAAATAACATTGGAGGGGCAGGGGGGCTCTCTTTGACAAATGAATGATTGACCTGCAGCTAAAACTTATTGCCACATAAGAAAAATAGGTATTTTTATGGCAATCATTTTTTATTATAATTATATCTACTTGTGTAAACAATCACTTACTCAATTTAGTTTCTTGGATGTGCAGCACTATATTAAATAAGTGTAACATTGTCCTTTTTTACAACAACAATAAAAAAAACCTCAACAGATAAGATTTGCATACCAGTTCTATTTGTGACTTGGGTATTTACTTGATTTTTGCTTTAAGAAGAACCTACCGGTACAGGCATTTCCTGCTAAGGATTTGAAGTGGAACCCTTTCGACATGCACTGCAGTTATCCACTTAAAATATTCAAATCTTCTTCCTGTATTTGACTTCTTACAAAGGAAATACAATGTTGTTTTCTGTGGTAACCCTCCCGTAATAGAACCAATGTTCTCATAGTGATGTCCAGCCTTGTCATTAACTTCTTTACTCCACAGTGGCGGAGACATGCTGGCCCTTCCCAGAGTACATTGCCCCAACCACCCAGATGCCATGTTGGTGGAGGACTACAGAGCTGGGGACATGATTTGTCCTGAATGTGGCCTTGTCGTTGGTGAGTCCTAATATGCAAAATCAGCCTGCCCTCCTATTCTGTTACTCCTTTTCCATTTGCGAGTCCTTAATAAATAGCCAAAGCTAAAGGAAGTGCTATTCTGGATTTCCATTTCATGATTGTGGAAAACAACAGCGATACTGGTTCCGCTGTTGTTCTGACTGTGTCGCAGTGACATTTCGATACAGGACAGAAAGGGAAGTGTTGTCTGTGCGACAACTATCTCGTATTCAGAATTAAATCGTAAAACCGCAGCTGCACTGTAATAAGGTGGCAGTCTTAAACTAGATGTGAAGGCATGGAAGAGATCCATAGGAATTCAATGTTTGTACTTTTTATATTTCAAACTGGCACCACTTTGGTTGAAACATCGTTACTGAAGTGCGCGTGTGTGTGTGTGTGTGGAATGAAAAGGTGGGGCCAAATTATGGGCTTCTGGGAATTTGCCTTTATGCCAAGAAATAGTTTACGACTGCAGTAAAATGAGAGTTTGACTTTATTTTAAAATTTATGTTCATATTCATTCACTGTGTGTGTGAGACACGCACCTGAGTAAACCTACAAGTGCAATAGAAAGCCTTATGAGCTCGGGAAAAGTGTGAACCGCTGCTGTAGTGGAACACAAACCTCCACCTGGCCCTCTAACGAGGCCCCTGACAACCAACCTGCTCATGTGGGGATGTAACCTAAAGCAGCTTCACACTCCCATAGCACGGCCTCAGCGTGGAGGTGTATTCCCTGATGACCTGTCCTGGGATCAGGGTGTGGTGATGGAAGGATGTAATGTTTTTATTTTATGTATTAGATGACACAGCTCGACAACACAACCAGTTGATCCTTTGGGCTCTGCTCCCTCAGCTGCGTATTAATCACATAAGTAGACTTACCCTACTGTGATGCAACTGAATGGGTAGAGTGCTACTCTTCAAAGAAAAGAAAAATACTGTAGTAAATTGTTCATGTATTATCAACAGATTTTTTTTTTTGTGTGGATAAGTGCTGAATTAGATGTATTGTTGAAAGGGTAGGACAATTAATAGCCTGAATGCCTATTAAAGGATTTAATTTGTATGTAAAGATTAAATGCTGAAAAATATAAGGGGGGAAAAATGCTCTACAAAATACAACCGCAGCTTTGTAGTAGTAACACATAAGTTACTACTACAAAGCTGCGGTTGTATTTTGTACACTTGTAATTTTATTGAAGCTTTTAGTCTTTCCGCAGGAAGTTTGTTTTATATTTCAACTCTTATCAAAACAAAAAACACACCTCTCCCTTGAAGGCAGGATCAGTTGCTATCGAGAACGCTTGTTAACTAACTTGAGTCAAAATCAATGCAATATTACTCTGGGGTCCTCTGCGGCGCCACACATGGAAATGCACTGTGAAGCAAAGCCTAGTACTATGGCTTTGTTGATGTGAGCGGACTTCGCCACTTTGTTTGTTTCTATATTTGGAGCCAGGACTGTTTAGACATATCAGATACATTTTTTTTTTTCAGCACACAGAACGGTGAGCTAGCAAAGTGTATTAGCTTACAATTGGCTTGCAATAACTGATTAAACACTTATAAAATGCCGTAGGTTGCTCCCTCAGAATTTCTGCCCCTAACAGTGGACACACATTGCCAAGGCTGGGATAGTGTTGTGTGGTGTGGCCTGCACCACTTTGTGTGTTCCCCTTTAGAGAGCCAGGGCTGTGTAGATGCACCAGATTTATTTTTCCCCCCAGCTGGCACACATTAGCAAAGTGTAATATAATATAAAGTGTATTATCTTAGAATTAATATTTGTTTTGTTTGTAGTCTTTTAAAACGGGTGCTTGTCTGTCTGTTGCTCAGGCGACAGGGTCATCGACGTGGGCTCAGAGTGGAGAACCTTCACCAACGAGAAAGCCACCAAAGACCCCTCCCGAGTGGGAGACGCCCAAAACCCCTTGCTGAATGGGGGAGACCTGACCACCATGATCAGCAAGGTGTGTGTGTGCGTGCGTACCGTGCGTGCGTCCTGACGTTCTATCCTACCTCGTCATACTGCGCATGCGTACATTCGATTTGCGTCATTTTCGTCATGACTTGAGACACGCCCAACATTTTTTCCTACCGGCTTCCAGAATTATATCGTTGTTGAATATATTGTGGAAAGGTTTGTATTGCTGTCGAATTCAATTCTTTTAATATAATACATATAATATATTAGTTATTGAGCATAGTATATTAGTAATACATTAGCTTAATTAATGATGGTTTACTTGGCCTACTGTAGACTATATGAATATATTTCGCGTCATTCAGGGACGTTTTAGCACAATCTAACAGTTATGTTCACCCGTCGTTTAGTTATTTATTTGCCAGCAGTAGCACTTGCTATACCAAAACGTTATTTTGTCCCGTCGAATCATACTGCTTTATTTCGGCCTAGTAGACCAAGTAGCCTAACTTAAAATCTAGCAATATGTAGGATAGGACAGTCTGACAAGATAGGACAGATGCACAGACTATAACTGTCCTTTTGTGCTACGGTAGGACAGATGGTCAAAACACCGGGTAAAACGTAAAACCGACGCCTGTATGACAATGCAGGGCAATTTCCCAGTACCTGTCCCACTCTGACCCTGCTCCCAGCGCACAGCTGGGACAATCAGATCTCAGGTTGAATGGAAAATGAATCCTTTATTTCTTCCCAAGTCAGAAGTTCACATAGATGACACCGTGGGTACGCCATTATCCCGGTTCCTTTGGTTCCTCATGTTTTGTTTATGATGAGTCCCCATGGTGGGTCTGCATGGGCGTGGTGAAAATACCCTGCTAGGCCTGCTTGAAAATGCCAGAATATGTTATAGTTATTAATTACTCTTTAAATGTTGCTTTTGCAACTGAAATAATAGTTTACTGTGGTTCTTGAAGGGGGTGGGGCGGGAACCGTGTGTACGTACACGTATGCATTGATTTATAGAGACGGGCAGCCTTTAAAATATTGATCTCAGTAATTGGGTGTAGTTCAAAAGCCAGTGCGTAGAAAATGTCAAATGACCATAAAGTTGCTGTGGGTGGAACACCGTTATTAAAATGGGACACCCTCAATAAGAGAATTTGAACAATATAACAAATGTTATAGTGGAATTTTAACTATTCTCCTGGCCTGGACTTAAACCTATTCTAATAAACTCCAACAACAAAGACATGAAGCACCACCTCATTAGCACTTGACTACAAGACAAGTAATTACTGGGTGGAGTCTGCATCCACTTGGCGTATTGTTATGTAGAGAACAAGAGGTGGCTGGGTCTGATCAGACTTCAATAGGTGTTTCTCTGCTCTTCCCCTGATGGCAACAGGAGACTAGGTGTTAGAGTAAAAGCCCTGGATGTAATCTTCCCGGCATGGATGTCGTTCCGTGCTGTTGTTGCTCAAACAGGACTGTTGTGTGCTGTATCTTCACCACAGGGGACCGGTGCAGCCAGCTTCGACGAGTTCGGCAACTCAAAGTACCAGAACCGGCGGACGATGAGCAGCTCCGACCGCGCAATGCTGAACGCCTTCAAAGAGATCACCACCATGGCCGACCGCATCAACCTGCCGCGGAATATCGTAGTAAGATGCTGGCCCAAGTAGCAACTGAACTTTCTAATCAGCGTTGTGTTGATGGCTATACGGGCCTAGTTTAGGTGTGCCCACCATGGTGCCGACAGCGAAAACGACCAGATGGTTCATCCAATCAAAGTTTCAATGTACAACTTCCCAGATGTACTTGTGACAGCAATTCCTCTGGCATGTCAGGTTAACACAACTGTGGGACTGAACCACAAGTACATTCAGCAGCGCTGATTACATATGTGTCTTTATAGGGATGCCATTTATTCATTTATTGGGACGCTTGTTGGTTCTTCTTCAATTTATAAATTCTAAATGAACGACTGGAAGTATGATCGTTGCTAAGGGAATTTAAAGACCATTATAAGGTGGAACTGCTTTCGTGTGTGTGTGTGTGCTGTTGGCAGCATCTAATCTCACCCGCACACATTAGCGCAAAGCATTATTAGTAGTGCAGTCTTTTTCCTTTTGTAATTGGAACTTGTAGTTTAAACACTTGTTTCTCTTATAGGTCAGCACAACAGTTTAACATCAAATACTAAATTAAACCTCTGCATTCACAATCATAACATTATATAACACTAAACTCATCTATATAATGGTAAACCAATGCATTTATTGACTAGTAATTACCACCAAGCACTTCCTGTGTGCGTCTACATGAACAGTGTGACTGTTGACAATTGGCGCAACTCTCTGCTACGTGGCTCTGGGGGAGGACTATAATTTGTCCGTTAAGCAGTTCCTGGGCTCGGGGGGGATGATGATGATGATGATGATGATGATGTGTTTGTCTGCCCGCAGGACAGGACAAACAACCTCTTCAAGCAAGTGTACGAACAGAAGAGCCTTAAGGGGCGCGCCAACGACGCCATCGCCTCCGCCTGCCTCTACATCGCCTGCAGACAGGAGGGGGTCCCGCGTACATTCAAAGGTCCTAAAATGTTGCCTGGCATGCTAGTGGGACTGTTTGATTAGCAATAGCGGGGCGTAGCATTGTGCTACTGCGTTGTGGGTCATTAGCAAGTGATGCGCCGGGGTTCACTAAATTAGAACTGTTGACACTCTGCTCTGCCAGCCATAATCTTCTTCTTACTCCTCCTGGTCCTCCTGCTCTCCCTCCTCCAGAGATCTGCGCGGTCTCCAGGATCTCCAAGAAGGAGATCGGCCGCTGCTTCAAGCTGATCCTCAAGGCCCTGGAGACCAGCGTGGACCTGATCACCACGGGTGACTTCATGTCCCGCTTCTGCTCCAACCTGGGGCTGCCCAAGCAGGTGCAGATGGCCGCCACCTTCATCGCCCGGCGGGCTGTGGAGCGCGACCTGGTGCCCGGCCGGAGCCCCATCTCCGTGGCCGCCGCCGCCATCTACATGGCCTCACAGGCCTCCGCCGAGAAGAAGACCCAGAAAGGTATGCCGCAGGCGTGTAAGAAAATAGTACCCCAGAGTAACGCGCTATTACGTTGTGGGATACTGTATTGATTCTCTAAAACACTATTGATAAAGTAACTTTTTTTTTTTTTTTAAGTACAAAATACATTAACCTCAAAAGAGAGGGAAGATGCTTGTTACCAGATTTAGCTTAAGATGATATCCATCAGCAGTCTCTGAGCTAAGTTTAAGTGTTTGTTGTTTGGGTGGGGTGGGGTGGGGGGGGGGGGGGGTCAGCTTGGTGGAAGGGGACTGTCCATCTGCGTTATTTCCAATGCTCACACATAATTTCATAATAGTTGGCCGTCTGCGGTGAAAAGTACAAGACGAGAAGGTGCGGTGCGTTATGCCGAGGACTGATTTACTTGTTTGGCGTGTTGCTGCGGTGCCGGGTGCCTTCCATTTTAGGTAGCCTGCTGATTCACTAATCTGCAGGAGAGGGAGAACCCGGCTCTGTGGCGACTTGGAGAATGTGTTCTAACATTAGTGTAGCCTATACAGTTTAGCGTAGTGCCTGATATGTATGCTATATTTGTCAGCAGCACCACGTAAAGCAGGCTACCGACATGGAAATATCTCTATAATCGGCAGCCCCACTTACGCCCTGATCACACACAGACGCGTTGCTAGAAAAACCATTGTTTTCCTATGGTACATCGCGCCTGACATGCGCTCTGCTCGTCAATGTGACCTTTGGCCCAGGCAGTCAGGCAGTGGCCTATTTCAGGGTTAAAGTGGCGCAGTTCAAATGCTATGGATCGTAATTCATATTATACATCCATAGTTCGTTATGATTGGTTAAGCCCGTTTAAAAAATAAATAAAAAAAAAATCCACATTGAAGCAAATAAAAGAATGCATTTTCGTATTGCGAGCGTTGCATGTGTATGGTGTCATTTACTGCAATGCATTTGAATAAACTGTCGCTTTTTTGCATTGCGTTCGGTGTAAAAAAGCCTTTAGACTTTAATGTCCTCTGAGAGGCGATTTGTGGTACAGAACATGTTAACAACACCTGCCTGGGAATGGGGCCAGCCAGGGAGGGTATGGTCTGACGACGATTTAGCATTCATACGTGGATATCTGTTTATATAGATTAGACAAACTCTAATCCAGTCTCATGTCTCAAGTAGAAAATTGGACTGTGTCAACAATCTCCAGCATACAGAAGAGGAAGTCTTGGACAGGAAATCCGGAACCCTGGAAATATCCCAAACACATTGGCCCTTCGCCCCAGAGGCTTAATCGGCTTCAGACTATGTAGCCAATGGTTTCTGATTGGGAAGGGAGAACCACAGTTGGTAGCTGTATCTGCAGTGTTGGGTTTCGTCCTCCACTGACTACCATTTTATTTCTAACATAAATGTAAATTTAATCAATTGAAAAACTGAGGTGCGTTGAAGTTGGCGATGGTTCAGACATTTTCAAACAGTTTTCCATTTGCTTTCAGTAAACCACAAATATTTGGGAACCCACGAACAGTCTTAGGAGGTAGTTCTTGGCGAGCAAACATGATGCTGAACTAAGGGTTACAATCTGGAATATTTGCGCAGAACATTCAAATGTAAAGGTTGAAAGAAAAATGTCATCTGAATTTAAAACTCATCTGATCTCTTCTCTGCTGATAAAGTTCCGTACTGTTATGAACAACTTGTTGGTTTCCCACCCGAGATGTCTGAAGTTGGCATTCAATATGATGTGAATGAATGTGTTTTGATTAGTTCATGCAAAATGAGAACCTGTGCATGAAACAGATTAGAGAAATGCGTTGAAATTTCCGTGTTAAGCCTGTGAGCGACTTGGCCCCTTCCAGCATGAGACAAACTGGAGGTTGATGACGATCGCTTTACATAAAACAAACATGAATTAAAATGAGGCACAAATTTTGTTAATATAACCTTAATAGGGTGCTGAGACAGACCATTGCAAAAAATTAGATTTTGTGTGCAAACAAATCAAATACTTTAATTAAAACATTTATTTGAATTGTCTTGCATCTGTCGCTTGCAGAGATCGGAGACACCGCGGGCGTGGCGGACGTCACGATCAGGCAGTCTTACAGGCTCATATACCCGAGTGCTGCTGACCTCTTCCCTCCAGACTTCAAGTTTGACACGCCCGTGGACAAACTGCCCCAGCTGTGAAGACACCGCAAAGCGCACAGTGGCTACGGCATGCTCTGCTGGTCTCGTAGGATTACGTTACTTTGTTTATTTTGTCATTAGGTTTTGGAAGGTTTACCTCTTTTGCCTCCTAACTGAAGACTTCAAGCCTTTGTCAAGGCACCCTTTCAGGAATAAACATTCCAATGCTTAAAAACCATACTGATTGCAGACTGTGCTTACAGTATTTAATTTGAGTGAGTGTGTGTATGTTAAAGTGAGAAACTGGAATTGATTCCTGCAGGTTTATGCTGATTATAAATGTATGTGAACAGTTTTGTAGAAAATGGACCAGGTTCTATTTTGCATTGTTCTAAGTGAATTGACAATTTAAAATTCAGTTTGAATTGCATTAAATATTTGTTTACATAAAATTGTCTGTTTATAACTTTGTGCAGAGGACTGATTGTATAATATACGTGAATCACTCAACACCAGATTTTCACCCGACCTATTTCAACCATTTAACCTCAATATTTAAAATATTGCTAAATAAACATTACAACTATTAAAAATGTTTAATATGTGCATTCATGATAGGCAAACAATGACTGCAAAAAATGCCTTTTACACCACAGTGAACAGTGTGACTTCAATATTGGTGTACCATCATCCAAAAAGATTGTCCTGTTTGCAACATGCACAGGCAGTAATTTATGCAATAAGGGGGGAAAACATGAAACTTTGTACAATCCATTTAATATGCTAAACAAGATAAAATTAGTGCTTTCAGCTTGTGTAAATATATACACACGCCCTCTTTTGTAGTGATAACTGGTCAATTAAGAATTAAAATACATTCAAGTGCTTCAAGCATTTGATGGGTATAATTGGTACTATATAAAGTAAAATCTCTTGTTCCATTCTGCCAGTCACAAGTGTTGTAAGGTATTTTAATTGCCATATCGACAGACCTATTATACAACTGGCATTTAGTTTTTACCGGGTTTCCGCAAACGTCAACACACAAGCACGGATGTTTGGGAAGCTGGCATCGGTTAAACCATTCATTCAACTAGCTGTGCTCCCCTGGTCTGCCACAAGAGGCACTATGACAGGATTTTGGTAGTACAGCTGTGTGTATGCGTGTCTTTAACTCACGTATGAATGATTAGTGTCTCTGAATAAATTGAGGTATCGAGAAAAATGCGCCAGTCATCCTACCTGGCCGTCTTTAGCAATTGCACGTGCACAAACACACAAAAACCACCTTACAAAATGTATTTAAATGGAACCTGGCCCAAAAGTTGTTTATGCTGCACAATCCTGTGGACGTCGATCAAAGACCGGTTTTAGCTAAATGTCAGCAATGCCAGGTAGAGCCACAAGGGGGAGTAAGAGTTACACAAATGTACCTCTTGGTGTAATTTTTTCCCCCCCCATTTCAGCCATCTTCCTTGTTAGCAACTCAAGAATATTCTTATGAGACAATGTTTTCCCAAAGAGAAAAAAAATTAAGAAAAAAACACAACAGGTAGTGTTTAAACATCCTTAGTACATTGTAACACTAGATCAGGGTTCCCCGATCCTGGAGAGCTACTGCCCTGCATGTTTTAGACGTCTCCCTGCTCCGACACCCCTGACGAATACATGGGTCACAAGCCTGATTACAACTCATTCATTAGAACCAGGTGTGTTGGAGCAGGGCGACGTCTAAAGCATGCAGGGCAGCGGCCCTCCAGGAGCAGGATTGGACACCCCTGCACTAGATTGACTAATTTATATTGCAGAGATTCAGCTGCGGACCTCTGTATTTAAACATAACAGCTTTAAGCTTTGGCTGAGTGAATAACTGTTTAAAAGAATGGTTGATGAATGAAAGGTTGCCTTCACCTGAACATGAACTAGACTAGTTTCATGTTTTCGCCTCGCACACAAAACTACAATGTAGTGCAGGGCTATAATTCAACTCCGGTCCTGGAGGGCCACACCCTGCATGTTTTAGATCTCTCCCTGCTCCAACACACCTGATTCAAATGAATCGGTCATTAAAACCATGCAGGGCAGCGGCCGTCCAGGACCGGAGTTGAATAGCCCTGATGTAGTGTGAATGCGTTGTCTTTGTGTTTCAAGTCATGGAGCAGCAGTAGTCGTTGTCAGGATGTTTGTAGTGGCTAACCGTAGGTGGCAGGTTCACTGAAGAAAAATGCTTTGAGCACTTCAAACTCATCTCTTAACAATGTCCGACAGGTAGACTTGTCGTGACGTGAAACGTTCTTAAGATAGGGCGAGGGCCTTTGTTGTGAAATAAAATATACAAACAGTATATAATATGTACAGGTCGAAAGAGAAAACAAATAAACAGTGAATAACATGATTGTGACGTAGCCGACTCCGGGGAGTTCACATGTATAACAATCTCAGTGGTCAGACAATAGAGACGAAGGTGTTAATCCACACACCTGGCAGAGAGGAGTATAGTTTCTTTCTGTATCAGAAAAGACACGCACAAAAAAAACTAAAAATGTTCTTCATGATGAGTTGATAAAAAAAAATATATAAAAAAAACCCGGGGAATCGTGGAAGCACAGTCAAGGATTTTTCAACGTTCTCCCCCATCCCCGGCCATGGCACTGAGCTTACCCAAGGGTTGTTAGGCGAAATTCATCGGTCCCCATTAATGTTTTGGTGGGAAATGGGAATTTATGGTTTAAAAAAACCCACACACATTGTGAAAGTGTGTGTGGGCTACAGGCTTTGCTGTGTTGGGTGTTCACAGTGTGTCTGAAGTGTTTGGGGGGGAGAGCTAACACCAGTCAGCGATGTAGTCAAAGTCAGAGAACATGCCCTGCTCTTCCAAGTTCAGCATTCGCGGCTCCCGCGGCGGGGTCAGGATCGGCAATTCCGAGGTAAATTCATCGTCAAAGTTGCTGACGTCGTTAGCGTCTTGAATGGTTGGTACAAACGGCGGCTTCACCTTCTTGGCCAATAATCCATTCCAATCCATATTCTGCAGAGAGAGGGGAGAAGGCAAAACATTTTTAGAAATGATAAAATAAAGCTCAAAAACCCATTAGCGGTATACATGGCTGTCAAATATAAGAGTTATAATTCACTCTCGTACCCTGAAGAACAGATGTTTCTTGACCTCCTCCGCGTCTTTTTCTCCTGCACCAAGGCGACGCTCTGGACTCCTCCTCAAAAGCTAGACACGAGATGGAAGAAAGTCAAATCACAAACGTAGTGTCCTCTCTGAGAATGTTCCTTTGTGATTTTATGTTTGCTTTGTGTCGATTAGTCAGCAGAAATATGCAATTCAAATTCAAATGTAAATATCTGAATTTCCATAAAATGAACATAAAACCAGAACAATGTCTCTGTAAAATAAACGATAATGATAAACAAACTGAAAATGTATGATGATATTTAAAGTAGCACTGAGTAGTACTTGTAGTGCTGCTAACAAAATTACCAGATTTTCCACAAGTCCTCAGGCCCCTATCTAAATGAATGTGGGGAGCCGTAACTTAAATTTCAATAGTCACCGGGACATGTATAGCAGCATCACAAGTCAAATCTGAAAATCACTTGAAAAGTGCTAACTGGCTTGTTTAGCACTTTGGGGCTGGGGAGGGGGGGCTTTAAATTCTACATCTGTACAGATGTATGGCAAGCCAAACAGGCCATCTATTAACTATAAAATACTATACAAGACTAAACATAAGCATACATAATTGTAGCATTACAAATGCGTTACCAAATGTTGAGGCACTGGTCAAATGTGTTCACTTGCTCTCAATATAAATGCACTGTTCCTTCCATTACATCAGTTTCATCAACTCACCCTCCTCATTATAGAAATGGCCTCGGTCGAGAGGAATCGTGGGTAGCGCACTTCATCATTGACGATACTGTCAAACACCTCCTCTTCATCGTCACCAGGGAATGGAGACTATCACACACACACACGAGGCTTTGAATAGACATTGTTCAAAGACTGCTTCAACACATTTGTATAATTCAGAGGTCTGCAACCTTTACTATGAAAGGACATTACATAACATTTTATATTTATCTAGAGCCGCAGAAATTATTATACTAAGTTAGCCTATCAACATTACACCTAAATGATTCACGTGTTCCCAGGGCGTGTGTTTTTGAACTGCGGGGACAGTGAACTGTTAGGGGGGTGCGAGGGCATGCTCCCCAGCAAAGATGTTTTTAAAATAACGATTTCTGGTGACTTGAAAACAGAATACACTAAATACTAGCCTATGCCCAACTAATGTGCACTCACAATTTTGAATGGACTAGATCCATTTAGATATTCCTGAAATCAGTGGACACAGGCTGGCAATACAAAATATAATCATTTGAGATTATATTTTGTAAGGATTGCTGCAATACTGTGAAGAACGGGGCTTCACGTACCTCCCCGACCAGCATCTCAAAGATAAGAACCCCCAGACCCCACCAGTCCACAGCACGGGTGTACGACGTCTCGGTCAAGACCTCGGGGGCCAGGAACTCTGGAGTGCCACAGAAGGTGCTGGTACGGTCCCTGAAGCCCATTCCTGACGGGAGTAAGGAACAGACATTGTCGGTCCAATTGACCTATCCCAAGCCCCACCCCTTTCCACTGGCCTACCTAGTTACTGTAACTAGTTACTAGTTACTGTAACTAGGTAGGACAAAACCGAATAGATAGCAGTTACAGGAAATCTGTTGATCGGAGGTTCCGTCAGATTAAAAAAAAATTCAACTGTTATTGGAGGACATGAAAAAAGGGGCGGGGCCTGGGATACTTCAATTCTTAACTTGATAATAATTGTTTCATCTAGTAATTAAGTTACGTCAATAAGTAATGTTAATTTCTAGAACATCTGTCACAGAAAAGAGGGTCAAAGTGCATTATATATTTAAACAAATAATGGTAACATGGTAACTGCACAAAATAAATAAGTATAAAAGACGGCAACATCATAATGCTAATAAAAAGCTTGTTTATAAAGATCTTAGGTGTTTTTAATAATTTAAAAAATACATTTAAAAAAGTGTCCATAGCTTTTAAGGCTAGAGGTACTGTGCCAAAAGCACGGTCACCTCGATGTTGGTTGGAGAGCCCCAGATTTACACGTGGAAGACAGACGGGAATACGGTATGGTAGGGTTTGGCACCACTGATCTTTTGCATCGGAGAGCATTCTACTTGACATTTATTTAGTAAACAAATGCACTATAACGTAGAAGCAATGCGTTTGTCGTTGTTTCAGGTTGTCACTGGATTTTTCAGAAAGAATCTATATTTAAAACGAGGGGAGAAAGAGTGTGTCTGTTTTAGACTGATGTCACCATCTTACCCTCTTTACAAAGCCCAAAGTCAGCAATCTTCACATAGCCTTCTGTGTCCAACAGCAGGTTATCCAGCTTCAAATCTCTGCCAAAACACAACATGAAGCCATGAAATCCATACTCTCAAATCAAGTGTGGAAAATAATTCAATGCTTTGGCATTAAGACTTACCTGTACACAATCTTGTGGTCATGTAAATACTGTAGTCCCAATACGACACAGGCTGCATAAAATCTGTAGGGATTGATCAAGAAAAGTGAATTAGATTAGATAAAACCATTTAAAAATTGGAAATCCATCAGCTCCAGGGGAAACCTATGCAATGTTAAATATGGCACATTAAACTAAAAGCCTCTTTCAAGTGGCAGGCACCAGAAAATTATTATTATTAAAATGATCTGTACATAAGCTCACCGGTTCTACAAGTACATAAACACATCACAAGCTCCACTCACTTGAAATGTAAAACATTAAAATACAATTAGAACAGATTTCCACTTCGATTGCGTCACAAAAACATACATTTGACTCGTCGTTTTATCAAAGCTTTATGTTCTTTCAATTTAAGATATTCTTGGTGTGCATTTCAACATCTGTTGTATACGTTCATATTATTATTGTTATTATTAATAATATGATTAGAATTATGTAAAAAAAAAAAAAGAAAAAAAGAAATCTAGAATGAATCTAGCATAAATCCTAGCGAGCTAAAACCTGGATGTCCTGGGAGAGCGAGCTAAAAACGCAGCGTTCACCCACATGGCCCTTGGTTCTGAGAAGACGTCGGCGTGTATGTGCATCATCAGGTCCCCCCCAGCTGCGTACTCCATGACGAAGCACACGTGCTCCTGGGTCTGGAAGCAGGCGAACAGGTTGACCAGGAAGGGGTGGCGCACGCTGTTGACCGTCTCGAAGATCCGCTTCTCGCACATCAGGCTGTCCGGGGGGGGGGGGGGGGGGGGGGGGGGCC
>JAODTR010073544.1:0-15508 GCA_025399935.1 Amblyopsis rosae | reverse complement strand
GGGAAGTTTGGGGTCCCTTGCTGAAGCTGCTGCCCCCGTGACCCGACTCCGGATAAGCGGGAGAAGATGGATGGATGAATATCAGTCAACGTCACCGTGCGAGACAAACATAAACCTTATAGGTCATATTATTGTCCTGGTAAGCTGGTAGGCCTGGCCTACAGGCTCGGTCGACTTAACGTTTACTGTCCGCATTTCAGAACGTCAGCACCATGGCCAGCGCTATGCAGAGGTATTTAGGCGAACTGTTGCATCTGCTTGTATTTTTCCGTATCTGATTGATACTCCAAATATCTCAAAACATCTTCTTTACCAATAACTCCAAACATGTCTTAATGTCTATTAATCAATATGTTTAAATAGCGCAGTGTTTTATGTTTAAAACCTTTAATCGAAAGGATCAACGCCTGCAAAGTGATATGGCGTGTGGCATTAATGCATGTTGGCTGGGGCGGGCATATGATATACGCGCCAGCATGAGAAACCCTGCAAGGCAGCGAGCTAAGAAACATCTGGACATGAGTCATTCAAATCAGTGGTAAATGCTCGAACACTTTGAGCAGATCATCACACGTTCTTATATAGTTCTATATTCTTACATTAGACACTCGCAACTGTTTCAGCGTTAAAGTTACAAAACAGGACAATTGTGAATAATCGTGCCTGTGCCTGTCGCAATAGTAGGCCTTTCTCTACAGGTAGGCTGCAGACTACTCTCTCCAGCTTACACCTGTTGGTGGAACTCGGTCTTATTGCCCCTTAGTGGTTTCAACACGAATCGCTTTTTGTATTATTATTTGTAATGCTTTTCAAAGAAAACTAAACAATATGCTAAACTGGTTGATTCTATATTTTTTAAATGCAATATGCTTTGCTGTTGATAAAATTCTACTCCAAATTGCATAAACAGACAGCAGTCTGTTCGTAGCCTAAAGGTTATGGTTTATTGCTTGTACCGTATCATCCCACGCAATTTGTCTATGCAGTCACTGACAGTGAATTTCAACCAACCATTCGTATTATATAGCCTTTAAACATAAACTAGACTATAATAAGCAGTAGTCTACAAACCCGATGGCGTGTAAAGCCTTTATGAAATCGATTAGCAAACATGGGTTTTTCTTCAAAATATACAATAGCGTTTGATGATTCATGCCAATTATATAGTCTACACATCAATTTGTTTGAAACGAACAACAAACGACAAAAAAACTCACCAACTCCGATTTTCTCCTCCTCTGTAGGAATCCACATTTTTGGTTATTTTTCTCGCAACAGACCAAGCCACATTCTGTCGATATTGGTGAGGTGGTGTTGGTAAATGAAAGCTATAGCCGACACAAATTAGGCTTCTTATGTATCGAGCTGCATGTCTCGACGGGAATATCTATCCTAACATCTGAAAAAAAGACCACCCCTGCCTGGTCTATTCTATTGTATCCTGTTGTGTTCAGATATGATGCAGTCTGTATCCACCTACCAAACGCACACTGTAATCTAATCTTTAAACGCTAAATGCAGCACATTTCGATGGGAACGGGCATCATGGTTTTTTGTTTTTTTTCCTCTCGAGATTTATTTATTTAATTTATATTTTAGTCACTAAGCCTATATCGTGCTGCCACCGTAGTGATAAGCTAAGTATGTCGTAAATGAACGGAACTGCAGCCGTTAGGCTAATTACCAAGCGCAATATTGTTCACCTGTATAAGATAGCGCTAACACGAAAATAATGAGCACACTGCAATGTAGCCTACTATGAGCTGCGCCATCTTCATGGTCGTCACATGACTCGTTTTGTCAAAACTGATGTCTCAAGCATTTGCAAATATCATGTACTAGTAGTCTATCCCTCTGACTGACACATAACTACTCACTCATTCTTTACCTCTCGCTCTCTATCTCCCTCTCTCTCTCTCTCTCTCTCTCTCTCTCTCTCTCTCTCTCTGCTCAGAGAGTGCATGCATCCTTTACATTTTCTCATACAAGATAGCTACTAAAATACTAATTCGTTGACACTACATAGGCTACATCTTATTGAATGTGTTGCTTGAGGGGTATATGAAGATGTGCTTATTTTAATAGGCTACCATACACTATAGGCTACTCAGAATACACTGCTTAATTTGAAGGAAGCTGTGCAGTCCATGATGTGATGCACCATGCTTTTAGACCATTTGAACTTTCATATGTTATACATACTGTAAGAATGAGTCTGACACTCAGACATTTGAAATTATGAAGATGGCCAATTGATGCCCCCAGAGAATAGGGTATCAGAAATACACTTTAATTGCCCTATCATTGGCATGGATAATAGATTGTTACCAATGTGTGGAACAGATGTTTGAATACTCTCGACAGACAACACACACTTCACCTCTCAGAAGGTTAATAGTGATCAGTTTGGATTTGCACACACGGCATGCTGTGGTACTCAGATGTAATACATGTGCACTTTGTTGAACAGGCTAAAAGGGAGGAACGGTCCAGCTTTCTGTTTTAATACCAAAGGTTGACACGGATGAGCTTGTATTGTAGCAGAGACACTGTATAATGACTTTGTACCAGATCAGTCAATATACCAGTGTCACTAAAAGCATATAGCCTACTTAAATTGTAATTACACCTGCTAACACAATCTTTACATAATAGGGGTACTGTATAGGGCTATGGTGCAGAGACAACATTCATCTGTCATTTTGCTAAATATATATTCTTGTTTATTTTTTTCTATGTAAGTATCATAATGCTGTTATATAGTGTCATGCAGTTCATTCACTCTGCAACATAGGCTGTGTGAGTTTGTATATTGCAAAATAATTTTAAACAACATGCATTTTTGACCATAACATAAGAGAAGCCTGGCTGTAGCTTAAGACTACTGCAGCCTACTAGGACATTTTTACTTTTAGTCTTTATAATATCAGGACTGGATAAAAGAGCTGGAGAAGGAGAATATTATTTTGAGGTATGAAAGTACCTCATTTATTTTTGCTATAGCATATCCTCCATATAATTTATGCTCATCAATCTTAAATCACATTTTATTGTGTGTCTATATGTAGTTACAGTATATTTGATGCACGTTGTTATTGCTAATGCTTTACCTGCTATGCCTATTGGTAAGCTAGTTCATAACTACACAAATCTTGGTTAGTTGTAACACCAATACAAATGTTCCAGAATTACACCAAAGCAAAACATAAGCTGTATTTATTGACAATTGAACACTTTTAGGCTATGTTCACACTGCAGCCAAATAAAATTGTTTCTCAAATCAGATCTAAAGCGACAACTGTCCACACTATTATTTGCAAGTGATCCGATCAGAATAGTGTCCCCAACCTATAATCAACATATCACCAACCTATCTGCATGGGTTGCTGTCGTAATGAGGCATCAATATATTACATTTATGGCATTTGGCAGACACTTAAATCCAAAGCGACTTACATGCAGCACATTTGTCATTAGTTGGTTAGGTCAACATATAATAGTGCATAGTACTAGTGCTAAGTAGATTAGAATAGTGTTTATTTTCTATATTTTATAGAGAGTAGAGAGATAAAGCATTAGAGTTAGCATTGAGTGCTAAGAGGTGGAGAGGATGTTAGTCAAGGTGGATTGTGAAGAGGTGTCTCTTGCAGAAGATGGGTAATGTTTCAGCAGTCCTGACTGTTGCTGGAAGCTCGTTCCACCATTGCGGTGCCAGGACCGAGAACATTCGAGACTTCGATGAGCGAGTTTTGAGACCTCATAGCGTAGAGGTGGTGTTACCAAGTGCTCTTGACAGGACCTGGAACCGGACCATTGCTTGGAGGTAGTTCTGGGCAATTGTTGTGTCACTTCCCTTGTAAGAAATTACCTTATTCTTCTGATATTGTAGTAAGAATCTGCAGGCACAAGCTGTTGCAGCAATGTTTGCTGTGCCTGATAGTTGGTTGTCCAGGATGACTCCAAGACTCTTTACAGTAGCAGAGGAGGACACTGTGGTGTTCTCAAGTGTGATAGACAGGTCCACTAGAGGTCTTCTGCCGATAAGTGGAGTAGCTCAGTTTTTTCGAGTTTCAGGTGATGTGTACAGTAGACATCCAGGCCCCATGTCAACGAGACATTCAGAGATCCAAGTTGAGATCTGTGCGTCAGATGGAGGATAAGAGAGGTAGAGTTGGGTGTCATCTGCATAGCAGTGATTACAGGGCTAAGAGCTCTAGTATACAATGAGAAGAGCAACACAAATCCTTGTGGAACCCCTGTGTTTAGTGGGCAGGGTTTGGACAGGCTTCCATCCCAAAGAATTTGATAGGAGCGATGTCAGATAGGACTCAAACCAGGAGAGTGCAGAGCCAGCTGAGCGAGTGTTGAAAGAAGGATCTTGCAGAAGAGAGGTCTAAAAGGATGATTTATGTGTTCCAGTTAAAAGACATGCAGCTGCGTTTTGAACCACCTAGAGACGGGAAATAAGTGACCGACTGACTCCCACTTACAGTGCATTACAGTAATCCTACCGAGTTGTTACAAAGACGTGGATTACAGTCTCAAAGTGCTTTCTTTGAATAATTTACTTTATTTTGGCCAGTTGCTGTAATTGAAAAAAGCTTGATTTAACCACAGCCCTAATCTGTCTGTCAAGCTTAGTCAGAGTCAATTTTCACCCCTAAATGTGTGTACTGAACCAAGGAACCCAGGTCAACAACCGGGGTCCCAGTTTTGGCACCAGAAACCATTACTTCAGTTTAACTTGCATTAAAACTTAAATAAAAAGCCATCCACGCCTTGATGTCGTCAAGACACTCGAGTAATAGAGCCTTCTCAGTGGAGTGCACAGCTTTGAAGCCAGACTGGTCGGGGTCCAGGAGGTTGTGGTCTGAGAGGTAGAGACAGAGTTGGTTGGAGACTACACATTCAAGGGTTTCTGACAGGATGGAGATGAGGGACACTGGTCTGTAGTTCTGGAGAGCGGATGCATCAAGGGCTGGTTTCTTGAGCAGCGGTCTAGCTGTTTTGAAGGCAGCTGGGACCAAGCCTGAGGACAGGGAGGAGTTGATCAGTGTAGTAGGTAGTAGCTCACATGGATACTATGAATGTCTGGATTTCTTCTGCGGAGAGGAGGGAGAAGGCATTTAGGGTGCAGGCCGATGATGTGGAACAGAGGAGTGACTGAAAATGTTGTGGTAGAGCAGGATCTGGTGAAGAGCAGGTCCAGAAGATTTCTTGCCCTGTGTGTTGGAGGAGACTGTGAGAGTGTGAGGTCAAATGAGGAAAGAGAAGTGGATAAATTCCGGTGAGTTTAATTTCTCTGGCGGGATGTTGAAATTGCCCAAGAGTGTGAGTGGCGCTCCATCTACAGGAAGGGAGTTTAGGAGGACATCCATTTCATCCAGGAAGTTCCTAAGTTGGCCTGGGGACAGTAGATGACAACAATTGAAAGTCTAACAGGACAAGTTACTGAGACAGCATGGAATTCAAAAGAGGAGATAGTCGGTTGAGACAGAGGGAGAGCACAGTACATCCACTTTAGAGAGATCAGAAGCCCTGTCCCACCTTCTTCTCCCACACAGCCACATGGCCTGGGTGTGTGGGAGGAGTAGACTTTAGAGAAGGCAGCTAGGGTGGCCGTGTTTGTTTGTGTGATCCAAGTTTCCGTCAAGGCCAGGAAATGCAGAGATTCTAAGGAGGCATAGGCAGAGATGGTTTCTGTTTTCTTGACAGCTGACTGGCAGTTCCACAGGCCTCCAGTCACAACTAGGCGTGCTGCAGGTAATAGGGGTGGGATTAGCCGGTGGTCGAGGTTTCTACATCGAGGTCGTGTACATGTTAGTACATGAATAGAGGACACACACACGGTAACAGTAAGAGCAGTAAAAGTGGGTAGGATACTTAGCTTGCTAACTTGCGGAGCCTCTAGCTAACTCCTTCAGGTGTCTTTCCACATGGCGACTTCCTGTGTCTTATTGCACCCGTTGTCTTCCACAGGGAGACTTCCTGTGTCTTATGACACCCACACCTCTAAATGTTGAGATATATATATATATATACACACTGTATAGCTACACTGTATTCAAACACATATGCAGGAGAAATGGAGGTGTATCATCCCGCCCTCCAAACAGTAGCTCTGTCAAGCCACAGGGGGAGTTCTAAGAGGAATTCTTTTGTATTACTTGTAACTCTCTCGTTATTGACACCTGCAATGACTACATGAATTTATATCAGCCTCCTCAGTCTGTTTGGTGCACAGAAGTGGTCACTAGCATTTGATGGAGTACACTATGGACACTGGACATTGCATTGTTCCGTGTTGTAGCTGTAGAGTACCGGAAAAGACACTGAAATCCGGGAATGTGGATTTCATGTGGTTTCTGCTGTTAAAACTTTAAAAAAACAATTTAGATTTAAATCTAGATATGCAAAAAACATTTATATATATAGGATTTGGGCTGGCACTGTGAACATAGCAGTAGTCTGTTCATGCCAGCCTACAACACGAGGCAGTTTTACTTTGTGTTACATACAATTATTGCACTTGCAAATGCATGTTTACTGTGACATTCTGTCCATCTTGGGTCTACACATACATCACTTATTAATGGTTGCTACTGTCCACCACCTCGAATTATGAAAATATTTATATCAGGAATTATACGTCCATCTGTTCGTCACTCACTCACTTACACATTATAGTTGGTCAAGGGACGACATTCAGACATACAACATATGCAACAGCATCTCATACTAACTTTAGGTTCTGCAGTTGGTTGTTCTGAGTGTCGGGCTGAAGGAACACCAGCATCCTCTACACTTACATAACCCATGGGCCCAGTTGACCCGGACACCATGTTTGAAATATAAATGTATAAGGAGGGTGTGCTCGGGAAAGGGAAGTTTGGGGTCCCTTGCTGAAGCTGTTGCCCCCGCGACCCGACTCCAGATAAGCGGGAGAAGACGGATGGATGGATGGAGGAGGGTGTGCAGTGTGAGGTAATTTAAAATGTCATCTTTTATATGTTCTTCAGAGAAAATTAGTCAAGAAGGATGAGATTGAAATCATTATTAATTATTAGTTAATCTTTATACAGAGGTTAATAGAGATGTTGGTTTAAAAGCACTCAGTCAACAGTCAAACATTTTACAATTAGGGATGGGAATATATAAGAAATATATCCAGAAGTATCGGAAAACGTTGAGCTAGCGAAATGCAAGGAGATATTTGGTGAATTTCACAAAACGCGTATTAGCTTACAATAGCGGACTATACCTTTAAGGCCATCATCCTCTAACCTCAGGATACTGCAAACCAGGCAGAACTTACTGGTGCCAATACTTTGACCATTCAACAATTCTCTGAAAGTTAATTTAATACTGCTTAGGCAATATTGACAAAGACATATTTCAGTTCTATTTATTGTAAAAATACTTTCGATACATACAAGCTGTACATAAGGTAATTTGGAACCTCAAAACTAAGAAAACAAAGTAAAAATGAAAAAACAAGGAAAGGGCTGAAACAATGTCCATTGAATTTTTGTTTCATACTGTTAATCTGTCTCAACACTGCTCATGAGTAAATCTTTTAAAGCTAACCCTTGAGGAACAATATTTTGAAAAACAAACCAATAGCCAGCACACTCATGTTATACCTCCAAGTTGTCTTGATGGAATATGGTAAGGCCAATTACATTCCAAAGCTAAACGGTGTAAACAAGTGTACTATTTCAATAGAATGTACAGTAAATGCTGTAAAATATGCTGTCAATACAATAGGACATAGGCTACAGAAAAAGCAGAGTCCTGAGGTATGTTGAAGCAATCAAGGGCAAATTTAACCATTGTTCTTTATGGGGACTCAGGGTAAACACAATGGTAGCCAATAGTTAAGGCCTCTTGTGTCTTGTGCTGACATCTCCAGTCAATTGTTTGAAACTAACTAATAAACATCTTCAGCGTTTCAAGAGCACCATATTATTGAAATGATCACAAGTGTACCAATTCAAAGACCATTGTCAAATACTACATAGAGCAATGTTCTAAATGGCACTATGAAGTGACAATAGGCTTTAGGTGAACCATTAGCACAGCTGCCTAATGAAATACCTTCGCATTGAGAAAGATCTGTATGCTAATCTGGACCCACAGCTCAATGGGGTAGTTCTTTTTAATCCCCTCAATCAAATCTAATTTGAAAGATCTTCGTTAATGTATAAAACTTTGCACATTTTGCACCCACTCAAATCTGCAGGCTGACAGTTTCACTCATCAAAACAACAATTTCTATAAAACTATAACATTTACAATCTTTTTGCCCAACAAAAAGTTGATTTACAGTATATGTGCATTTCGTTGTTCTCCATACATCACCCGAGATCTTCTCCGGTGATGTACGAGATTTTAGCTTCAGGTGCCAACAGCCTCCAGGGCTGTAATCTGGCACCACTCCAGATCTCCAACAGTATCCGTCTGTATTGTTGTCCATTCTGTTCTCTAAACCAGATACTTGGGAGCTCATCGTGACAGACGAATTGACTTCCCATCCGCGCACCTTAATGGTCCTCACTCGTTCAGGGACAAGATGATGTCATCCTCAAGGTCAGAGTTGTCGGAGCTGTCTGTTGGGTTGATAGATAAAAGCCACAGAGACTTAGAAGTCAGGCTACAGGTGTGACAATGAGTAAGGACTAAAACATAAACTTTAACACTGCTATTTGACAAAACTAGCTCTACATCTCCCGTTCTCCTCCTCTCCCATCTCATGCATTTCCTTAAGGCTCAAAATGTCTGAATAATGCCAGCATACATTTGGGATTTATTTTTTTATTTTATAATCTTAAAATAGCCTTCGCAGTTTGTTCAGGAACTGCACTTTTCTTAGTGCATTTCATAATGCCCCAATTTAAAGTTAGTTTAAAACTTAAATCTAGAATGATTATTATGCTTTAAATTATAGAATTTGTATTATCATTTTTAATCACACTTTTATCCAAAGGGACAATTCCCAGAATGAATGAACAAGCAGTCATTTTGCTCAAGGATGCGTATTGCATGTCACAGACTGCACCAGTAACCTTAATTCTGGCTTGGAGTTGACCACCCAAACTAATAGCATACTAGGTGTTTTGTTAGTTTAATCACAAATCATGAGTCAATTTCTTTATTTCAGGACTTTGAAGTCATTGTCATGCTCTATGGTTTGCAGCAATGGGAGAAATGGCTCCATCTGCTCAGCTGCCATTTTGAAATGGGGGTGAGAACAGCTTTTGAGCACAAAAGCAGGATATTATTGTGCGTTGATTTTAAAACAAGCCAATGAAAAACATCCATAAAAACGCGACTTGCCATTATCGCCGCCGAGGTCGACATCATTGTCAGAGTCTTCTTCGTCGTCGTCGTCATCCTCGTCGTCCTCGCCCTCCTCCAGCAGACGAGCCACCTCCTCGTCTTCGGACGGAGAGAAGTCGTCGTTGCCATCCTCCTCCTCCCCTCCGTTGTCATTCTCCATCTCTGCGATCAGCGGGTCTGTGTCGACGTCGTCTGAGTCGTCGTCGTCGTCGTCGTCGTCGTCTTCGTCGTCCTCCTGGTCGTCATCCTCCTGGAGACCGCCACATGGTTACAGCACAACCACCTGTGTTCAACAGCATTGTGTTCACGCAGGGACCGGCCCTGGCTAGTTTCCCCTCACCTGATCCTCTTCGTCCTCCTCTTCCTCCGCCAGTCTTTGCCGACCCACCTCGTACAGCCTGCACACTGTGTCGGTGTTGGCAGAGTCCTGGTTCTGCAAGATGGGTTAGGGGGGAGAAGAGGAACCAAACTCAGTCGTGTGCAACAATGACTCAAGGTTGACATTCATATTGTGGACGCAATCTTTTGTCAAAAATGACAGAAGCAGACCTCGATCACAGCTAGGTAGCAGTCTTTCGTGTCGGTGCACAGGTCAAATATATTCTTCTTCACATCGATTGTGGCTGCGATGAAAGGGCAAAAGGACAGAAAATTCAGAAATGTCTAAAGCAATTTACACCAAGTACAACGTACTACTAGGCTATACTGTTCCGCGAGTATCAGTGTTAATTTAGATGGTGCACGTGCAATGTGACTGTTGTCTATCTTAATCTGCTGTAATCTTATTTTATATGTCATTGCAGTATCAAATTATGTAAAAATGTCATGGAAGGCCCGGTCGCCATACCAGTGTTGTTGCGGTGGGAAAAAGACATGCAGCAGACCCGTTTTGAACAGTGATCACAGAGAAAGATTGTCCCGTTGTCTGTGTATCAATCCCACCAAACAAGCATTGCCTAATAGTCTGTAGTTGTTTTGCGAATATACATACATGCATGCATGCATACAGCACCCCCGTATGTGTATGAGGGAGTCTTTGTAATTCCTACACTGATGTTAGTGGGGGATATAACCAAGACATGTACTGATAACAAAACTGCTACTGGAATATGCACTTCCTCCATCAGATTAGTGCTATACACATGGTGCTGATGTCATAGCAACAGAAAGGATAAGATTTAATTTCTCTTATATTTTTTTCATGTTCCACATTCCTTTAACCATTTTTATTAATGTTGTTTCTTTGTATTTCTGTAATTTTTTTATGGGAAGCACAACTGTACATATAGTCCCTCTCTGTAAAGCACTTTGAACTGCAATTCTGTATGAAAACGGCTATAAAAATAAAGATTATTATTATAATTATTATTGGCTGTGAGGAGACTAACCACTAACATACCCTGCCCAATAAGAACTCCTAGCTGAAATCTACACACATTAATATGTTATGAGAAATGCCACATGGATGAAAGGTCACAGAGGATTATCTGACACCTCACTAGAAGAAATGTTACCGATTGGTTTGTAGTCTGTGGCGTTGAACGTCCTAAAGGATGAGCCAAAGGGAGTTTTCATCTGCATCTCCATCATGTCATCCTCGTCATCAGCTTGCAACATCGCTGCAAAAACAACAGACATGGCAGAACATGGCAAACCTGATAATAGAAAAATATGATTATGGAATTGCATTTATTTATATCCTATGATGGATTGCTCCAGTACAAGCTCAGGGCCCGTGCATCTAAGTGGTGGTTTGCGGGCAGAGTCGTCGTGGCAGGTTCATGGCTCCTGCTGTGAGGTAGTGTACACCAGCTGGATGCCACGGTTGCCAGGACCATTGCTAAGCCTGCTACCCAGATGGTTCACAGGTGTCTTGTGGCCACAAGCACACACACCTCTACTGGCTCCGCTCACACAAACACGCATTTGTCAAACTGGAATTTCACACACGATGGGTGCCATTATTACCTCCGTAGATGACAGTTCCATTGTTGTTGAAGACTATTCTGCACTGATCCAGAGCTGGCACTGTGTGGAGAAGGTGGAAGGTTCGCAGGTCCCACTGAAGGTGTCATTAAGGACCATGGCATTTGTCTCCTGCTAATGTTTGTGATAATTTCATTTCCCACCAGACCAGTATACCAATCCAATGTGCAGAAAGAAACCTATGAGACCAGTCTGGTTAAGATTAAGACATATGTTCTACCCATTATTCATACATACTTACAACAGTGGCAAACCATTTGGTAGTATAATACTATATACACCATTTATGGTTTCTTAATATCACAACACTTAGTGCATTTCTCTTAAGAAATCAATATTGTAGCTAATGCTACAAATGATATCCCTATATCTAGCGGGCTAGCAATATGCTGACATTATAAATAATAGATCTGTATTGAAGAAATGCTTTTCACATTATGGTCACTTGCAAGTTGTAGCCTGGTTGAAATACTCCTGATTCTCAATGGAAAACAGTCTGTCAGCCAGGAGGCTCTAATTGTTGCGAAATCATTAGCAGGCGGCTGCACCATCTTTAACCAATCAGTTAAAGACCCATGTGGGAATTATTTTCCGACCACAGGCACTTAATTGCCGTCAGCACAAACTGACCTACCCACCTGGGAGCTGATTGGGTCGGCAGCATCATTCTACACGACTGAGTTTTCAATTGAGAGTTCCCAGAGAAAACGATGAGCATAGCTCATGGATGCCATGGCATTGCGATATCGGATTGTTTTAGCAGGCCTGTTGAGAGAGAAGAACGTCTGTATACCAAGACCTAAAGGATACAATCTCTGTGTTGATGATGACCTCCAGGCAGTTGGGGTGAAACACTCCACTGATGTTCATGTTGAACTTGTCAAACTTATGGATGGCCTGGGCAGAGCGCACATCCCATAAGACACCGTCGTTGAGCACCAGGTCATCTGTTGGGTTGAACGTGGCACAGTTCCTCTTGTAGTTGTTCGCTAGGTCTTGGTTGTTCAGAGTTAGGGTCTTTTGCCCCGTCTGGATGTCATATATCTGACAAACACAAAGCTCATTGAGTTTTCTTAATGCATTTAATGTCTTCAGTTATCATTCCCATATTTCTGGTACGTGGTACGGTTACAAAAGTGACAAACGTAACATACATGAGCTATGTGTTCCTTTGTTCCAATTACTCGGTCCTGTGAGAGCTTACTGAATTCCACATAGTGGTCACCTAAAAAGGAATGCCTATAAAATAGAAATAATAAAAAGCAGAAATCCAACATTAATGCTTAGCAGTTTAATCCGTGTGAATCATTAACTCTTCCTACTGGTTTGCCAAAGGCAGAAAAACATTGCTCTGAGTTGCAGTATTGCCTTGGCTAAACTATGAGAATGATGCTCACTGCTCCTGTTCCATGAAGTAAAGACTTCAGCCCTCGGGCTGCTAGTGTGCAACACTTTACAGCACTTTTGTCAGCACGCTGCAGTTGTACCGTTGAGCAGAGGAGAGCACACACACTCACACAAACACGGCGCCAACAGAATAACAATACAAATTATGCATCTCTTAAGGAAACTGACAACTGACAAATATGATTTCTTTTAGAAATCTGCTCGCAACCATTTTACACATTTAGTTAATGGAAATGCTTGTTTATTTTTACTTTATTTTATACACATACATACACAGTAATACGCATGCCACATAGACAATAACAATAAACAAACACTTCCATTAACTAAATGAGGTCTTATATAATTTCAACACAGGTTGTTTTGTCACTTACTTCATGATGAACACAGATTTCATGCCCCATAGTGCAGATAGAGGGTAACTCCATGATGCTGATGTCAGAAGCAGAGAGCCATCCTATAGCAACACACCCACACAACAGATGTGACAACAGTGCTGTACCATGTACTAGCACCATGTAGGCACCATCATCATAATCATCATCAGAGCTTCAGCACTTACCCGTGAAGGCTCCAGGTGTGTGATGGCCGAGGTGTGACAGCTGTAGCTCGCCTCCTCCTGGCCGGTGAAGACGTTGTAGAGCTTCAGCTGCCCTGTACAGGTCCCCAGCATTAGGAAGCGCTCACGCGCCGAGAAGGCACAACACATGAATCCGCTCTCGTCTTCGTCGGCCTCCCTGAAAACGGAGATCGGCCGGAACCTGGCAGGAAGACAACGTGCAGGTTACACATAAATGCCATAGCTCTGAGTCACACAGATCTGAGATAAGATAGAACTGAGTTATACGTTGATCATAGACTACTAGGAAATAGGGAGTTTTTGGGTGCACTTATACATTTTAGAAAATACAATTCAATGGTTTTTATTTTTATGACTGCTACAACTTAACTCACTAGTCAGTTGTATATAGCAACAGCCAAATACAAATTATTTGTCCACCAAAATAATCGGTATGAAAACCTCCAACTGTGTTTAACTAAATTAATTCTGAAGGCATGTGTAAGGCATGTTACTTGCCCACACAATCAAGCAAAGCTTACAGGGAATTACAAGCCAATTCAAACTCACTGAAAACAAGGAATGATGTACTGCCTTTATCAAATCAACAAATTGAGAGCGTTCTTGTACATGGAACAGTTTAGCTAATCATTAAAATGTTTTACATTTAAATTACATTTTAGAGCCATTTTGTCATAAATTACTAAAAAAAAAACTACGATGTAACTGAATAATAACTGCTGCATAAAGAGATAGGCTAAATGAAAACGAATTGGAATAATACAAGTACATATAATACATTGTAGAATTGGTAGCACCAACCACCAACATTAGGTATTCCATTAAACAGCGTAGTAACCTGCTGAAGATGAGGTGTCTGTCGAAGCATCCTCCATCCACCCCTCCGTATTTGGGATAGATGACCCTGCGCGTGTGCCTGGAGGTGAAGTTGGTGGGTGCCTGCCGCCTCTGCTTGGGCTCGGGACACTGGTGGGGCGTGAAGAGAGAGAACGGTGGGCAGGTGGCCACGGGGTTCTTGCAGCGCGCGTGCTGCTCCCTCAGGTACTCCGTGATGATTCCGTCCAAGGCGGGGGGCGACGGCAGGTGTCTGTCCAGCTGCTTCTTCATGGCCGGACTCTGGCTGAAGGCGCCGTGGTCCGACTTCTGCCGCAGCACCCGCGTCTTCTTGCAGGTGAAGGCGCTGCAGCCCAGGGGCCGCTCCCGCGTGAACATGATGCGGCCCAGCAGCGGCGTGCCGCCGGTGCAGTGGGGGGTGCAGGGCGGGGGGGCCGACGCCGGGGCGGCGGGGGTCGCCACCGCCGCCGGCGTCTGCGAGGTGGAGGCACGCGGCTGAGACAGAGCGGACATCATGGCCGCCGCGGCCGAATGGGAGGCGAGGCGCAACGCCACTCCGTTGGCTAGCCGCGGGGTGCGCGGGAGGGCGGCGGAGGGCGAGGCGGGGAGAGGCGGGGCGGACACGGGCGGGAAGGCCGACGTGGGGTGGGTCTGGTGGGACAGGACGGCCATGGGCAGCTCTGCCTCCTTGGTCAGCGTGCTGGCCGTGTGGCTCAAGCCCTTGGCCACCAGGTGGTTGCGGATGAGCAGGAGCAGCTCCTTCTCGGGGAAGGTGATGCGCGACTGGGCCACCACGTTGGCCCGCTGCAGCCACGCCAGCGACACGTCCGTGCCAATCAGCAGCGGCTTGCCGGAGATGCGCTCGATCAGCTCCGCCGCGAACTTGCAGAACTTGACGTGCTCGCTGCGCTTGTCCTGCAGCACGGGCTCCTTCATCAGCTGCTGGATGTTGCCGCTGCTGAACAGAGGCAGCTTGCCGATGATCTGCCGCACCGAGCTGGAACGGCACAGACCCACCAGGGCCTTGCAGGCCAAGGCCCTGATCTGGTCTGCGTCCGTTATGGGCATCTTCACCATCAGCAGTGATATGAGCACCTACGGTGTAGGGGGGAGGACGGGAGGTTATCGTGGCAACGGACGCCCCAGTTTAGCCGCAATGCACATCAAATACCTAAATGCGGAAAACACTAGGGTTGGGTACCGTTCACATCTGAATCGATACCGGTGCCGGTACCGGTACCTAAACGGTACATTTTTTCGGTACTTTACTCTTTGTAATAATAAGTTTTATTCATTTAATTTAATGTTGCCTAGGGAAAAAAATTGCCTGACTGACTCTTTACAAACAACATGTTTTAGGAG
>JAODTR010073533.1:0-15509 GCA_025399935.1 Amblyopsis rosae | reverse complement strand
GTTAGTAGCTCGGTGATGACGAGCGCCGAAGTCTGCCCGAGCCACGAGGGGGAGGAGACTCAGAGGGAGCCGTGACATTGTCATACAGTTTAAACCGGGAACATGCTTGAAGCCAGCCTACCCATGTTATCTAATGTGTTATTGACTTGGAGCAAGGCGTTGTTGATGATGCAAATACAGTATGCTGATCTCATTAAACGTTCTATAGCATGCGTCCGCATGCAAAGATGTACAATAACATGTTTGTGTGCTATCTGCTATGTGCACTACAGTACATTCATGTAGAGAGTATGTGTGCCTCTCCAATGTCCCTGACATCCACAATGTCTAGACTTGGTATAAGACTATTACTGAATAAACCACCGCTCTCACCAGCTTAGCTGACGACAATTGGTGATGTACGGTTGGTTCATATGCAATCATCAAATTAACTTACTCTAAGCTGCTTTGAATAAGTGTCTACCAAATTATTAAAAAGTGAAACATAAAAAAAGAGAGAAATAAAGTGAAACAAAAAGTCAAACTGAAGTAAAGGAACAACCCCATTTCCCTCGGATACGCAACGCTTTATTGACTTAATTTGAAATCTTGTTGTCTAGCAGGTGGGTGCGCTGACTCCCATATTAATGAGCGTGTGAGCAACACACTGGGCCAGTAGCCAGAGACTGTGGCGGCGGTGGTGGTGTGTGTGGTGGGGAGGTGAGATGGCAACAGCCTGCAGAGATGGCCATCTTTATGCAATCTGCAATGCAAATCAATCAACAGGCAGTGGGCAGTGCAGTGGCGCTCGCTCTCACTCTCCACACAGCGTTGAAATGATCCCTTCTCTCACGGATGTCACCCTTCTCTGTCAGGGCCCATGGCCATCTCAACGCATACCCCTCCCTCCCCTCCAGCAAGGAATCCCCAGAGCACAGCAGAGTGCCACACAAATAAACCAGCGGATAACTCAAATACCAAGGTTTTATATTTACTGCCTAATAATCAATGCAGAACCAAATGTCATAGACCCAGCCGCCAATAATAGTAAAGGTCATTCATTCATCTTGTATTTAAACACAGCTTTGAAGCATGTATTCAAGTTGGCACTCACAGGTACAGTAGAAACCATTCACACTTAATATTTAAAGAATGGTACAGCAATAGGATAACGTGGGGGATGGGCTATACTTACAGTAATAAGTGAGCGCAGCCAGACTTCAGGTAGCGCACCCTGTGCCATCGCATTTTAAGTTAGATTTTGCTAAATGTGCAACTGATAACGAGGCTTGAGACCTCGTAGCGATGGCAGTGCCAGCCGGCCAGCCGAGGTGGTAATCACACTCTCCTTGTGCATCTTCTCCCATATGTTTGTGTGACATGCCAAATCTCCCCTCGACCATCCCATGAAATCATATGCATGCATAGGAAAGAGCAATTTGCGACCATGTGTTCCTTCAGCAGGCAGAATAGCGTTTTAGCCATGTTCGCACATACAATGCCATGTTTTACAGCGCAAAATGTGAATAAATTACGCCTAAAACGGGCGCTAAGATGTTAGTACATGTGGCCCATGATGATGTAAGGTACATTCCACCAAATGTGCCAGTGAGCCAAATGGGCACAAAGGCTGCATTGTCTATTGAAGAGTATAAGAGGACTGCCTAATGCGTGGGGCTACCACTACATCTGGTCAAGAACCGCAGACCCGATGACCTTCCTCGTGGGAAACCATGCACATCTGTCCCATTACTAATAGCCACTAGTTTCTCTTTCATCTCCCACAGCGGGTCTTGAGGCAGAGTGCCATTACTTCTGAGCTCCTATGAGCCCTGCCACGTCATATATGTTAAAGCTCAGCCCTTAGAGTACACACAGGACAGGAGCAGGGAACACAATCAATTCCCTGGGAAGATTTGTGTGTCGTTTCACCAAATAAGTTATTCCTACGCCTGTTGCTATGGCTGCAGAGTGAAAAAAGGGAGTCAGGAAGCAAAGAGAAAATCCATTCATTGATTACTCGGTTATCATATCAGGGTATAAGGTGAACAGCTGAAAGGGTCAGTGGCTTCTCAACAAGCTAGATTAAAACGTACAATGGAAATATGTGACACCGTTGTCTGCACTCTGAATGATCACTGCCGGGCACGGCCATTTTGTTTTGGCTCTGGCTAGGTTGTAAGATGAAGTATACTGTACACAATGGAACACAACTACAAAAAGCAGAGGGAGGGAAAATAAATTGTTAAGTAACCTATTTATTAAATAAATGTAATACTGGAGTATATTTGTGACAGGACTGGAGGGCAGGCTTAATGAATAGGTTCTCTCAAGTCATTTAGAACAGATAAAAAACTAGTTTAGTTTAATTAGATTTTCTAAATGGTGGGGGTGCTGTCTGTCCCACTTCTGAAACAAAAGAGGCTCTGCAAAGTTGCATTCAAATGCTTGTGTGAGCCGACAACTGTGCATTTTAATGGCCAAAGTTTAACTTATTCCTTTCCCATTATTGAAAAATCTAATATGTTTAGGATTTCAAGATTGAACGCATAAAACAAAAAAGAGGGAAAAATGTGATAAACCATCAGATAAAACATGTTAAGCACAGGGATCACTCACTATCATCCCTAATCTGTAAATATTGACTCAGTATATGAAACAATAGCTTCTCTTGGAGAGAACTAAATTCATGAGGGTTTAACATCACGACACTACTATAATGGGTGAGATATAATATGGTTTAATATTTTTGTTGTTGTTCTTTTTACAGTAGAGTACACCGGCATACAGTAAGTGAAGGATATGTGCACGTGAAGGGTATTATATTCAGGACACGTATTTGGCTACAATAACTAAACTTTCTCAAAATCACCTCATCCAATTTCAATCGAATTTTGCAAATACCGTATGTTGACAGTTGGCTAAGGATGAACTGACTAAAATATTGTGCACCAAGCCCCAAGGACTCATATAGTCTCCCATGATATAACTACACACACAGTTGCAGCCTATCTCTGTCTGTGATATATTCAGTCTCTTTGCTAAATATTGATTTCTGTGTATTGCGTTTGTTCAGGGAAAGGTAGTCTCAATAAAGTTGTAGAGGAAGGTGTGCTTGAGTGAGGGCCACAATATATAACAGATCCTCCCCCACAGCCAGTAAACAGGCTGAACAAGTCACTCAAAGCATTATCCGTGCCCCAAGAAAAATACACATGCCACAATGCAGGACTTAATAGGATAATACCACAACAGAAAGCTGCTTGAGAGTGTCAAATTGTTGTTCTGTTGTTGTTATTATTATGTGTTACAAGTTAGCCCTGACAACAGCACAACAGTTGAAGTACATGCCAATCAATGAGTCCAATTCACCATCCAGTGAACAACAGGCTTAAATTCAGCTGCTCTGCAGGCGCTCTAATTGGACAGAAGTGAATAGGGAGAAGAGACGACCCTTGCAAGGACCCTTATCAATAGAGCGCTGCCAGGGGCGAGGCCCTACGGTTGACCCAGGTGTCAGAGGTTGATCAGAACAACCCTGCTTAACCCTAATGGACACATTGGCCAATGAGGACATTTAACATCTCTAGCATCTGCCATACAGTTTAAGATGAATGAATACGAAGAAAACAATTAGGTTGAATTAATGTCACATATTTCAAAATGTTAAATGGTTGGTGTTTAGAACAAAGTTACATTTGTGGTTCAAGCAAAGCAAAATGGCTAAAAGTTTCTAACCTTACAGAAAGTACACATTTTATGGATTTTCTTATTCAGACGCCTAACATTCATTTCAGAGATCAGTGTGCCTGACAAAATAAATTCACTCACACTGCCTTGACGTCTAAGCAATTGTTACATTTGAACAGCTTCGCTAATGAATAAAAGAGAAGAAAGTTGTGTCAGTAATCTTATATGACCTAGACAACTGCCTTTAATGAGAAATAAGAGGTCTCTGAGTTTAAACAGCTAGAGAAGAAGTAACGAAATGCACAAAGTCAGACTGGCCTTAGAAGTTTCAGGATGACTCAGCAGGCAGGTGTCTATTTGGCCTTGTGTGGGGACAGCGGCCATGCCTAACAGTATGAAAGCTGGAGCACCTCGAGATATCGGCTGATTGATGCCAAGGCTGACAGTCACTGACTTTGCGGTCAATCTGCATACAGGCCACAACTCTAGAATTAAAATGGTTGCTGGTAAGAGAAATTAATTGAATGTTTTATTCTGATTTTTGTGTTGTATCACTGTATAGTATCACTAAATATGCATGGGCAGCTGTTGCAAATTGTGTGTGTGAACTGTGAATAGACAGGAAATCTATATTTGCTGTCAAATACTGCATGTCATATGTCATATCTCCAGTTGCGGCTCTGCTCGATGGTTCTATGTACCGGAGGTCATAGCTATTGACCACTATGATTCACATGACCTATACTGTAGGGATGTATGCCTAGACTAGTATAGAATGATAAAGCCTGCCATGGCTGTTTGTCTTGTGGGGCTGCAATGTGTCTGTGTGTGTGAATGGGTGAACGTGAGGTTAGAATGTAAAGTGCATTGAGTGGCCGGAAGGTTGTAAGAGCGCTATATATAAAAGCAGTCCATTTACAATTATGTCTGCCTGTTTCCCTGTGTTTTCCGCTGCCTCATGTTGGTTGTCAATTGGGTTCACTTGTGCTTCATTGTCGTGTATGGTTACTGTGTTTCTCTTGTCCTTGTGGATCACTGTTGCTCTAGTTTTTACTGCAGCGTGTGTTCCTGACAGTTCTTTCATTCTTTGTTTTGTTTTTTAAATATACAACTCCTTGCATTATGTCTACATGTCGTGCGTTTGGGTCCCTTCCTACGCGCCTAACAGAGTCAGCCATTTCACACGTGCAATCAATTTAACCTACTGGCATGGTTTAAATAACGTGTAAATGTACAGTATGTTCTATGTAGTCAAGCAGAACAAGGTAATTACAGAAAATGGCAAGAATTCCCCAGTGTGTGACTTCTAACAAATTGCTTTTATCAATATGTATAGTTCAGAGAAACTGAGTATTTTTCTTATATGTGAGAAATCACACTGAGTCACAATATATGATGCTGCAAAAGTAATTAGCATCTCACAAAACACTGCGGCTCAATTAAAAGCACAGACATACAGTATGCTGACCTAACTGATGCCTGATAAACTTGTAATCATGTCCGCTATTTGGAATTTCTTTCAGTTTGAAAACAAACTGATTGGAGATATTGAAATGGAGGAAACGTGACCGCGGGTGACGCAACAGCTCACTCAAATGAGCCAGCGCAGAGAAGAGCCTGCATGTCATGCACTATATTCTTGATTCTGCATAATAGTCCTACATGAATATTACGTTAATAATACATTAATAAAATGTCAGTTACAATAAAACGATTATTTTGAAATAAACAGTGTAAACGTATATTTACTAAATCAGTCATATTTTCAGTATAGGCTACAGTAATTCGGCTGGTTCACACAGAAAGCAGTGCCCGGAGGCAAGTGCTTTTAGAATATCCCTAGATAAGGGAATACATACAATGGATTTATATAATATGCAGCAATGAAGGAAAAAGCAGGAGAATACACATTCAGGTCAGTTAGTGATGGATTGGCTGCATTATTTGACGTAGTTCTATGGTGAAATCAACAGGCTGTTCTACTGATCACTGTCTGCTTTTGGCACCGAGAGGATATGTGGCAACGTTGAGCGCAGGTTGTGCTTTGTAGCAGCCGTGCACCCACAGCATTTAACGTCAAGGACAGCAGCACTAATGTAATAGGCCTACTGCACCCATAACCAAGTGGTCGCGGTTTAACATTAAAATGGGAACAAAACAAATCAACGTGTAGTGCTCTGACCACTACACGAGCTGTTTTGCTAGGCTAGTGGTACTGGAGAAGCTACACAGGCCTGTATTAGTGTTGTGAGCGAATGTCTCGTCAGCGCAGCTCTCTTTATTAATAAAAGAAGAAAGCCATTTACCTGTGAGAGAGCAGCAGAAATGATCTTTATAAAAAAATTATTTGTAGGTTTACTCAACCAAGCTAGATAAGCTATGTTTGGTGCCTGTTTAGGCAAACTGTCATGGCTGGCTTTGCAAAGAAGCACTTTACCGTGAAGCACTTTCGAATACATAAACATTTTCCATAAAGCCAATAAGGCTCCTCCCTGCCTCAGTATCGGCCGATGCTCTAAACTACTGTTCTAATATTATTGCAAAGAAATACTGTATCTGATCATTTACATTTACAATAAATACATTTATTTGTTCTACTTCTGGTGAGAATTAGGCAAAATATGGAAAACAATGTACTATACACGTGTAAAGATATCCCTTATATATTTCCACTAGGGCCAGCAATCATTAGCCTGCACTTAGAGTGTGGGGTGACGTGTCATGCCATATACATTAATGTAGTAGGCTATGTAACATATTCCTTGACCATACAATATTTGTGGTTGTGGATTTGGGGAGGCAGGTCAAACCAAGATTCTTTATCCCCATTGCTATAATGTACATTTAAAAGATTTTGAACAAACATGGAACATTTTTTTCAGACAAAATGTTACTAGTCCAAGTTGATATACTGTACTTAGATTTAGCCCAATATATTATTACACAGAATAATAAAAACAAAAAAATATTTAAAAAATATTATATTTTATAGATTATGCTCTTAACCTTAGCTTGTGCTTCCTTATGGGCTTAGCTATTGATTGCTTTTGCTCATCCGCTACACCACCTTCAAGGTAACCCATAACTAATAAACAGACAAAAATGTGTGCCTGACCCCATCTTACAAATAAGCCTTTACTTGATCCTATCTAGGTTTATGGACGTCAGTGTTTACCCAAGGCTCATTTAGCTGCATGAGAAATCTTTCCGTTTTGGTGTCAAGACAAAGGTACATCCAGAAGGTCCTCTGCTGTCCTTGAGGGAGGCTGTCTCCCTCACTATCTCCAATAAACAAATGCAAACAACGTGGTCAGATTAAAGGTTTTACATGTTATTTGCTGTGTTTAGTGTGCCCAGCTAAGGGACAGCGCGCATCGTGGTTGAAGTGAGCTCTTTCTCCCTCTCTCTGTTTTTATGAGAGGGTCACACTGAGGAGCATGATGAAGAGGGCACATCTGCTTCAAAAGAGTTCCTCTATTATCTGCCGATAGTAGAACTGCACCTGAGCAAACAAAGGAGCTTGCGGTGCCCCCATTATGCAACAGTGAAGAAACCCCCAGCGGCACACAGACAAGCCGAGGGAGGGAGGGGGGGAATGCAAAAGAGAATTTCAAGATCTTTCAGACTGGTGTGCCTCTTAAATAAAACTAACAATGACCGCTGGCTACAAGAAACCTTTATTCAACTGTCATTCAAGCCTAACATTTCCCTCTCAAATGGCTCTCCAACAAAACAGAATTAGAGAGACATAGCTGTTGGTGCTGTTTTCTCCAACTGCATAACATTCCCCATTCGACAATGAGTACTTGACCCGCTTACACACACTGGTATCCTTTCTGGGATAATGTTATTTTGCATAAAACCATTACTAAGCTGACGCATGGAATCACTATGCTTTAGGCCAGGTTTATAAAGGCATAAAAGGGAGGGGCATTCTATGTTACATTTCCTACCAAGGACATAGTCCTAAATTGCATCTTCTTTCACGACACAGAAAGCCACTCAATGAGAAGGATAGCGAACTCCTCAGCACGATGCTTAGAGAATAACCCACAATAGACACTGCAAACAAGTGAATGACCCCTTTATATCAACCAGTTTGTTTGCACAGCAAAAGCACTTGTCTTGTCTAAACCAGATGTTGGGAGGGTGTCTTATTAGCCAACTGTTTTGTGCTATACCAGTGAATGGCTGAGGGTTTGTGAAGATATTAGGTAGGAATGAGGCTGCTAATCCAAAGGACACTTGTCTGTGTCTGGTGGGAAGAGCCATACTGGCTGCCTGGGCCATCATTCCCAAACACACCACAGGGAGCCTGGGTGAAGGCCCTGACCTAACCTCCCCCAGGCCCTTGGTGCCCTGACCTGGCATGTCTCAGGCCAGCTGCAACATTGATCTTCCGGGCTAAATCTGCCACGGCTGAAAAACTATATCTTTGCTGGCAAAATGGACGGCAGAACACCCAAAGTCCAGGGTCGGGGGTTCAGCGTAAGCCCCGAGGGACGCGATGACGGGCGGTGAGGAGCAGGCATGTGTCGGACAGGGTTTCCCTGGAGGGCCCTGATGGCTCCATTTCTGGCCAGGTGAAGGGGTCATCTCTGCCTCACGCACTCGTCTTTCCCAGTGGTTTTCAACCTGCAGCCTGGCTCAGAAGATTGGTTTGGGAGGGGTCATCATATCATCTACATTTGAATCCTTAAAATATTATTACATTCAATGAAATACACATACATGTTGTTTCTATTGCTCTTGTTGTTTTGTATGTATTTTGTGTGACAGACACAAGCTTCAGAGCCCTGCGTGGGACATAACTATACTACATGAGTTATATTGTTTTGGGGATGTGAGTCTACATTGGTCTATATGCTTGTAAAACAACTAACCAAGGCATACTCATGCATGTTAGTGCAATGTTTGTGTTGGAGGTACTGTATCAAAGAACAAGGACAAAAAAGTAATCTGCTCAGCAACTGAAACATTCTTACAGAGCACTAGGATTTGTGACGCACCTGTACTGAAAGCCTTTTATTATGGAATGAGGAATTGTGATCACAGAAGATTCAATCAACAATGTACAGGCTGGGCCAAGGAGATTCATTATCTGTGGGCGGCTGGCGTATTTAAGGGGATTTCATTTCAGATAATTTCTTTACTTTTCCCATGGCTAATCTCTTCGCTCTCGCGCGCACTCTACACCCTCTCTTCCATTTCTTGTGGCCGCTCCTCTCTCTCTTTGCCATCTTATTATCTGTCTTTCTCCTCCGTAAAAGACAGATTTGTGGCAGTACAGGAGCTCTTGTCTCACTATCACCTGCCTCACTTCTCCAGGGAGGAATTCCTCTCCATTTGTTGAATGTGTCGGGAGGGAGTTGCTGTGCTGTTAGTGGCTCATCTGTGCCTGTGCTTCCTCACCTGGCACTCACATGATTAGATGTCACATCCAGGCCCACAGCTGATAAGCTCTATCTGCATGGGCCAGGCCAATTCAACATCAATCTGCCTCGCTGATGGCCCGTATTGTGGCAGCAGCCTCATAATGCATTCCTATCACCTAGCTTATGAATAATAATAAAAACATTGATGTTCCATGCAGCATGCCATTTCAGATAAAAAAAGAAAAAAGACTTTGTTCTTACAGTATGTTTGTTTGTTTCTTGGGGGTGGGGGTTGGGGCAATCAAGTCCTCTTGAAGGGTGAGGGCCTGCTGTGAAATCTGAAGACAGGCAGGGTGAAAGCTGGCTAGCAGAGCCTGGAGCCTCCAGATGTGCTCTGGTGTGGTTGGACGGAGGTGCAGTTGCAGGAGAAAGCTCCCCTGTTTATTTATTGTGCTCTCTTGGTTTAATGGTTTGTGACTGGCTGGCTTTATTAAACTGGGCTTTGATCACACACACAGCAGCACTAAAAACTCCTTACGGCTGAGATGGGATCAATTCACGCCTGAGATTGCTGGAATTACTGCAAACGAATGGTACTATCACACAGGTAGACCTCACTGTGTCAGGGGTTAAATGGGCCATTTAAATACTTTAATCAACTTCAATATTAGTTGGATGTGGGGAAAGCTGGTTCGTAGATATGGAGGCAGTTTTCCCCCCCATGAATTTCAAATGAGGGGTAAATGTGATGGCCTCACCAAACTGAAGGAAAATAGAAAAGAGCACATGGGGTGAATATAAATAATACCTTATGTAAATAAAAAAAAAACCTGCTATCATCACAGATTTATCCAAGAGTGAAAATCTTTACATTTTAATACAGAGCATCTAGCAGCAGATGTTATAGTATGAGGGTAAATAATAAAACAGTGTCGTTGCTGTAATTCCACAACCGAAAACATCTTCACTTGGGTTTGCTGTCACTATATTGTTGAAAATGTCAGGCTGCTGCTAACTGCTGAGGGAATATTAGCGCTAAAGAAATGAGGTCTCCAAGGATTAGCCTAGGCTACAAAGATAAATAGCCACCACTAATCATACTTCCCAGAGCCGTTCAGTCATTTAGCATAAATTGGACTTAATTCAATTTGCAGACATGATTTAAACCCTAACCATTTGTTGATACAATTCTAAACTAAACAACTTTAGAGACAATATTTCTGAATAGATAGATAGAAGTTAAAGAAAATTCATTATGCCATTCAGACATAAACATGGACACTATTCATGCAAAACATACCCTCTATTTCTCAAGTGATTAATTTCACAGTCCAACTGGCTCAGCTTTTTCCCATTCATCTTCAGAAAATAAATATTGTAAAACTTTCTTAGGCAACATAATAATGTCATGCACCCGCAAAGCAACTGCTCATAACTGACCTTAGAAGCTCTTCGGCCATCTTAAGAGTGGTAATTATGTTTCTACTATTCTTTGTATGAACACTCCTGAATTAAATTCATCACTTGGATGGATGTGTGCGCACTGCACTCTCCCTTTGCTTGGGGACATGACGAGCCCCCTCATGTTCAATTCTCTAAATTGTGTTTCACGGCACAAAGTCTAGAGAGAGAGACCTGTGTTTGCCAAGGAGACCGGATTAATGATCAACAGTTGTGCTCCTAGAGATCCCTCCACTGACCCAGAGGGCACAAAGCCAGGCTGCTTTCACGCTGCCATACATAGGGGCCCATATAAACCCGCAGGGGACTATTGTCGCCAGTCACCCCAAAGAATAGACAGCAAATTGCCATGTCATGAACCTTGGCCCCAATACCACTATAATGCACAGCCTGTGTTCCTCATATTGCCTGCTAATGTAAAACAACGACCCCTGGTCAAGCTAGTTTCATTCTCCCTTCTAGATTTAAAATGTCGCAAACAACTCAAATGTATGTTTTTCTGAAACAGACTGCAGTATAATGCAAATGAGTGCATATTTTAATGTGTGTGTGCGTGGGTGGGGAGGGCATGTACAGTATCTGCCTCAATACATATCATGTTAGCTAGTTTATCCAGCTGCCTGGCACTTTCAACACTTTTGTGTTAAAGTATATTAAACAATATGAATGAGACCATTCAACAAATGGCACAATGGGCCTCATGTACGAACGTTAGCGAGCACAAATTAAAAGTGAGCGCTGCCAGACCGCAGAGCATACTGTGCCATCGAGTTTTACGTTGGATGTACTAAACTTGCGACTGATCGCGTAATCTGCACTCGGCACCGCCTTCTAAACTTGCCCAAAAGCAATGGAACAGCAGACTCAGTAAAAGAAAACAAGTTTAGCAATCATGAAGTAGGCTAGATATAAAAAGCCTACTTGTCTATATGTAGCCTATCAGCACACCTAGAGATAACATAATTCTACCCCAAAATTATTATTTTTGAGTTACTATGAAATTTAAATGAAAGAAACATTGATTTTAACAACACACAAGCAATCAAATCCTTCAGCACGTCTCTCCGTGGCCTGTGTCTTCGTCTTGCTCTGGATTAACCTTGCCGTTGCTTGCTTCTCCTGTTCAAAGAAACACCGGCTTTTCAGAGGTGGAGACTTTTCACCGCCTCAACAGAATAGGTAATCACTCTCTCTTTGCGCATCTCCTGCCATTTTTTTGCGCGACACCCAATCTCCCCTCGACCCTCCCATGAATGCATATGCATGAATAGGCAAGCGTAACTTGCGATCCTGTGTTTTTTCAGCAGGCAGAATAGCGTTTTAGCCATGTGTGTGCTGTTCGCACGCCATGTTTTTAGGTGCAAAGTGTCACGACATTCTGCCTAAAATGGGCGCTAAACGTTAGTACATGAAGCCAAATGTGACAAAACATAAGCCTTGGACAAAGAAGTAGTAGAATTTACAGAATCACATCAAACCTGCATACTGTAGCCTAGTACCATGTATATTGTATACATATCACCATCTTCATATAGTTGCACATTTGGAGCTTTTCCCCTCACAGAGCTCCTGAAAGGAGTGGGTCATCTGTTGCGTTCTGTTCAAAAGTAGCTGGCGGAGGTCAGCATTTTGCCTACCAGAGCAAACCAGATGACATACGCCATTAGAGTGAATTTCCTATCCTGCTCACTACCCAATCAAGAGGAGGTAATTAGGCCTTTATGCCTCCATGGCACTGATTGACACTAAGACTAACAAGCTTCTGCGACACAGTTGACTGGAAGTGCTTGTCTTTATTGCCCAGATGACAAACTAAGTGGTACGAGGTGTGATGAAACGGCATTCCTTAGAGTAGAACACACACACACGAGCTAAAACCAGTTCACATATTAAACACTTTACTAAGCCAAGACATGTTAAGAGCTTATATTCAGGCTTTTTCAAACATCTCCCATATTCTGTAAAACCTCTCAGTCTAATCCTGCGCAACACGTTTCCTGCTTTTATGGGGAACATGTGAATCACGTTAAAGAAAAAGAGTAGCAAGTTTGAATTAAGGCATTGTTAAGATTCACAAAAAGCCCCCTTGTATGTTCCTAATCAGCGTGGTACCCTTCCTAAATAGTGGCAATAAAAGCATATAGGCCTTGCAGGAACATTAAAAAACGGCTCCAGTAAAATAAAATGCATGATTTAATGACCATCTGCTGGGCTCTGAAGCAGCCCTCGCCCTAATGTGCGTTGTGCGTGATCCAGCGCAGCGTCCGCATCCAGAGCCAATCCCCACTAGCAGGACCCTCGCCATCCCCTGCCTCACCTGCTGTGGCCTCGTGGTGGGCAGAGAGCTCACAGAGCCGCCCCCAGTCAATCAGCAGAGTCCGACATGACGCAATGCTCCAGCGGCAACGCAGCAAAACACTTAAAAGTTTGAAAATCCATTTGTGGAAAAGCCCAGTGGAACAATTCGAAAGAGTTTGTGCATTACTGAGATTTCTCCCCCCAACCTGCCCACCCCCCTCGTAGCCCCGCTATCGACTGCTTATGTTTATGGCCTTCCTGAGTTGCACTAAGAGTCCATTTAGGTGTTGTAGGACTGATGCCAAATGACCAATCAGCACTTCAAAAGGAGCAGAGAGGCCTGCTGATGTCCTCAGACAGACATTCACAAACACTTGGCTCTTATCTCATCAATGCTCAGTAAATAAAACATACAACAGCTGTGCCAGGCTCAGGCCTGGCGAGACAGAGTGGGCACCCTGCCTGGGCTAGGCCCACATCCGGAAAGCAGGCGCACGCAGTTAAACAGAAACTCATTAACATGTGCGTCAGTGCAGGGTTAGCCACAGACCAAAGAGAAAACAACACAAGAAGAACATTCTCCAGAGGGCAAATAAGCCCTCGTGGAAACCCAAGAGGAAATTGTATGTGGCTTCTGCACATGCTTCTAAAGTCTACCATAAGGCATTAAAGACATAGACCCGCAGCATTGTCCCGCATACTCACTACGGCGATTAACGCATGCATTCCCAGTGCAGCCCTGCGCTAATGTTCTGTATGCCTCCGCTCTCAGCTTCCACTTTAATCGCTCTGTAATTACCGTCCCATTCTCTCGGCCTGCCTGCCCGCCCATCTGCCTGTCTGTCTGTCTGTCTCTCTGTCACTCAGACTGTGTGCAGTATTTAACATGCTGAGGGGACACATGTCCACCTCAAACACCGCAGAACAAATTCCCTACTTTGTTTGCGTTCACAGCTCATTTGGCCCAATCCATGTTTTGGCATTCTGCTGTTGTCACGCTTGGTGAGGTTTCCGCGCGCGGCTCAATGAGGGGAAGGGGGGGGGGATACGGGAGGAAGGCAAGCTCTGAGGCTGTCAGCAGAAGGCTTACAGTCGCAGGCCGGCCTGCTGGATTTCCTCTTTATTGCCCGGCGCACGCTGTCAGGATGGAACGATCGGGAAACACAAGTCGTGTCAGGCCTCTCGAGGCTTTCGGCGGGGCGCTTTGAAGACAGAGCTGCGTGGAGGCAGGACATCAAAGTGTCCGTGCGCTGTGGCTCTCACGAGGGGCCGGGGAAAGGTTCGTGTTTACAGTGGCCCCAGGTGGTGCTGATGGGGGGGGGGGGCGTATGTCCCAGGAGGTCTCCGAGGTTTCTGCCTGGCCTGCAGCTCCACATTCACAGAGTGACTGTGAACACCACAGCTTCCAGTGGGGCCAGGGACCCCTGCAGCTCAGCTCAGCTCCGTCACTGTTTTGATAAACTTGCGTGGTCTAGTGGGAGAATACCGACTAGACCACGCCTTCCAGTTCATCGACACCAGAGAAAGTCAGTGCAGGCGCCGCTGGATGTCTGCGTCTGTGGCATTCTGTAGTCACAGCAACAACAACAAAAAAATGCCTAATTAGAGCTTTCTGAAAATAATGTCTTCATACCACCCCCTATAATGGCCATTATTACTGCTAAGTATTCTCCTCTATCAATTATGGCATGTGCTAATGTGAGCCTCGCAGTAGAAAGCCAGCATGTTACAGTGGGCTCAAATGGCTTTGCCGCTCTCTCCCTCTCTGAAATTAATCTTCCTCCCAGCAGACACCTTAGCACAAGCTCAGTGCGGTCTAGAGCGCACATCCCAGTCTTAATTGGTTTGTCTTAATTGCAAACTCTATTCTAAAACTCCCCCATCTGAAGGTGTATTAGCAGTGTGGAGGATGCTCGACAGTTATGATATATTTATAATAGTTTACTGTCTCAACTGGCTGGCAATAATCGTCTTTTTTTATTTATCTGAGAAAGAAAGAATTACAGTTTCCTTCATCTTATAAAAGATATGCATAATTTACATAGAATTGCAGGAAATCCACTAAACACGCTGTGTAGTGCACGGTATAACGTAATGTTCGCTTTGTGCGTCGATCCTGAAAATGCATGAATATGCAAAAGAAAATGAGTGGAGTTCAACAGATACCGTTTCCCCTTCGTTACCACCCACTGTGCCAGGCATCTGTTCTCTCCACTTCCTCTCTCTTTCTACATCCTCCCATCTTCCTCCAAGCCAACTCACCCCCCCCTTCCCCTCCCGCTTCCTCCCCCAAGCGTCAGGTGCCCCTCCAGAGAGCCGGCTCTGCGACGTCGTGGCGGGTGATAATGAAGTGTCTGGGAAGAGAGGATTAGGTGGAGTGCTGGGCATCGGTGTCCCTCTGGCATAAATGTTCACGTGTGCACTCCCCCCTCCTCCCCCTAAGCACGCAGCGCCTCTCACCTCGACTGGATGTCACTCCGTCTCTGTGACGATAAGGCTGCTAAAGCCCCCCCCCCACCTCAAGCGCCCAGGGGAGGGCATCTGTATTTTAATCCTCTGATAGACGCCTGTTTATTTTGCACAGTCCAGCTGTGAGCCACCACAGGATCTCCACCAGGGAACCACACACACATAGAGATAGAGGCAAGAGAGAGGGAAAGAGAGAGAGAGAGAGAGAGAGAGAGAGAGAGGGGGGGGGGGGGGGGG
>JAODTR010073522.1:0-15510 GCA_025399935.1 Amblyopsis rosae | reverse complement strand
CACTCATCATCCCAACCCTCCAATCACAAACAAACATCGGGAGTCCCATTCCCACCATCCCCAAAACATAAACCACCCCAGACCCGCTCCCCAAATAATTACTTGTCCCAAAGAGGATGGGAGAGAAATGTATCATTATCTGTATTAGACATGTTAATACTTCAAGAGGATTAGGACCACATGTGACAAATGTATTAGAGTTCTGACTTTAAAGTCAGAATTCTAAGAATAAAGTAAGAATTCTGACTTTAAAGTCAGAACTCTAATACATTTGTCACATGTGGCCCTAATCAACTTCTGTAAATACTAAAGAGAATATTGGATTTCTATAATTTATTTATTCTCTATTTCTATAAAATGTAAACCTTTCTACACCAAAGGGTCAGATACTTGGCAGGTGAGGCATGTTAGATCTTAGTGACGTACCCTGTGTGTGTGTTTATTTTAGGATCCTGTGTGAGGTTCCTCAGGCTCAGTATAATAAACTGATGTCTCTGGGCAGTGAGGAGCCATCCACCTCTAGTGCCACGGACTGCCTGTTGGGGGTGCTATTGTCCCAGCTGCTTGCAGAGCGGACGGCCACGGGTCTCCAGCCAGACTGCACAGAATAGTGGTCAAGGGGTGTCATGTAATATATTGTTTTTAATAATGTTCAACATTGTGCCAGCCAGTGTGTTTACAAATGGGTTTTACATTTGTTTATTATTGCATGCATATTCTTTTTCTGTTTTGTTCATGTACATTTTACCAAGTTCTATGCAAAAAATACTATATGTGCTTGTCTTGGTTATTAAGGAGAGAAAAAAACATTTTATTGTTGCCAGCCAGTGTGTTCACACATAGCTTTTGCATTTGTTTATGTTTGCATGTATACTCTTAATACTTGTTTTGTTATACGTGTTTTACACATTTCTATGCAAAATACTTTATTTGCTTGTTTGTTGTGGTTAAGGAAAAAAAACCAGTTATTTAAAATAAAATAAAAACATTTTATTATTAGAATGCATTGGAGTTTTTCTAATATTTGTTTGTGCTTTAGGTGGAGTCAGCTATCCAGGAGAAAGTTTGGTGGTATTTGAATTTGCTCAAAACAAAAACACCTCTCCATTCAATGCCATAGAGTGCTTGTCAGAAGCTCCACCCCACACATTGGGTACTCTTTGCCAAGACTGGGATAGTGTTGTGTGGTGTGGTCTGCACCTATTTCTTTGTGTTACAGAGACAGGGCTCTGTAGATTAGAAACACTGGACTATATTTTCAGCACCCAAACACAGAATGGGAAGATAGTGGACTGTGAGTAGAGCTTTGACAAAATGTATGTTATTTTACAATCAATGACTACATTCTACTTTCCCAAAGAAAATATATTGCGTGTTTTATTTAAATCTTTTTATTTTTAAATATTTAATTATAAGAACATTTCAGTAGTCCAGTTGCAACTCTCAAATCCTAACTACAGTAGTTTATATATGCGTGCTCAGTCTGAATGCACTGAAGATATTTGCTGTTTCCACAGTTTTAAATAACTAGCATTTGTTACTGGCCCAAAGGTTACCTCTAGACTTTAGGCCACTATCTGGACCATGGAGCAATGGAAGAAGTATCTTCTACATCACGTGGATGGCCGGGCAGTGTGATGCTTTGGGCGTTCATGTGGATGTTATTTGGCACATACCATCTACCTATGCATTGTTGCAGACCCTTTCATGGAAACAGTATTGCCTGATGGCAGTGGGCTCTTTCAGCAGGATAATGTGCCCTGCCACAAAGCAAAAATGGTTCAGGAATGGTTTGGAGAACACGGTGAGATCAAGGTGTTTCTTGGCCTCCAAACATCCCAGTTCTCAATCCAGTCAAGCATCTGTGGGATGTGCTGGACAACAAGTCTGATCCATGGAGGACCAATCCTGCATATGAGGACTGCTGCTAATGTCTTGGTGCCAAATTCAAAATGGGACCTACACATTATTAGGCAATGTTTACGAAGACTAATATAAATATCCTGAGCATGTTTACAACCTCACCATTCAAATTCTAACAAATACAAGCTGCATTAAGTCATTAAATTAAAGCAATGGAAGGACATAAAAAGGGCACATAAACTATAGACTACGGATAAACTAATTAGAATAATAAATCATGGAAACATTGCCTGATATTGCAAATGGCAATTCCTAGTAAAAAAAAAAAGCAAACGTCAAAGAAGCAATTGCTGGAAACCATGCCATGGGCACACTGCCACACCCTTAATGAAACAAACTAAACTATACAACCGACCAACTAAACTGGACATAGTAGTGACAGTAAACAGCAGGCATTGCCAGAATGTGTATCTGTGACAAGTGATGTAGAGAAAAAATGTCTTCGAAGGACAATATCATTTACTTTTTATCTTTGAAGAGGTCAAAGCAAGATGGACCAATTTACTGTTGCACTTAAAATTGCTGCAACTCAAAATACATATACAATAGAGTTTGAGAGACTAAAGTTGTTTGTTTAAGCCAGTTTAGACCATATATTTATATATTTTAAAAAGTAGACTTCAGTAATACAGAAATGATCATGGGATAGATAATCTTTGACATAGTGTTTGTCATATCCATGGAAACCACCCCTTGCAAGTAATTATTTAGAATTGCCATATGTTTTTAAGGGTTGTGTCAGAATAATGTATTAATCCTTCAGGCCCAGTCTTTACATTGTTCTTAGTACATAAAGGAGGACATGAATACTATAGGTAGGATTCTATACAATAACTATTCTGTGCTAATTTGAATAACCATTTGTTTCTACTGTATTACCAAGGCTTAGCAGGTTTACCATAATCACAGCCTGTCTCTACATACACACAGACCATAGCAGTTGATCTGGCTTTACTATTTACATTTGTATTCAGACCGTTATTGATTTATATACTTTTTGTTATACATGTTTACTTTTACAGTATATTTACTGTATATTATAATTGTTTAATGTGCGATGTGGTATTCATTTTTTCCAGCGCTGTAGTAGATCAACACACTCCATGTTTTGTCAGGTCAAGCAGCTCTCCGAGCAGATAGCAGAGCTCCTGGCAGAGAACAAACAGCACCGCTCATCTGGAGCGAGACATCCTGACAGAGGAGGCGGACACAGCAAGGCAGTGTCCGGGTCATCGGGATAAGATCATCTCAGCACTGCAGGAGAACCAGTCTGCAGCTGGAGAGACTGCAATCCTCCAGCCAGACTGCGGAGGTGGAGAAAAGCGAGGCCCAAGAGACCCAGACAGGCTATTCTGGAGATGGTTGAGGGCAAAGTAAACCCCTCTCCCTTACTATCATGCTGCCATGCTTGTGTTTATATTTATATATCTCCATTTTTATGTGAAGCATTGTGAAGCACTTTGTGATTTTATCTGTGAAAGGTGCTATATAAATACATTTTACTTACTTACTGCTGTGTTGTTGGTGCGGGTGATCTGTGTGCCTGACCCACACACACACACACAAGGCACTAACCTCCTCTCAGCCAGCTGTGTGCTGAGTGAGTGCTGGGGCAATGGGCTCCACCTGGGGCTCCTGGAGACAGGCTCCCCCATGGCTGGGGAAGCAGGAGAACTAGGGCCTCTCTGCTGAGCCGGGTCAGGCACGGCCACCCCCACACCTCCCCACCCACATTCACAACATCGCCAGTGGCGACCAGCCTGCCCGACATTCAGCCTGACCTCTTGACCCCACATCACAACAACAGAGGAGAAGCAGCACAGCGTTCCTCTCTTCTTCTGCCTCCCTGGAGAGCCATGGATGACCTCAGCCCGTGTGGCTCCCATGGAGCTCCTCCTGAGCTGCTGCACCTGCTGGTGGAGGTGGCCCATGGGGGTTCTCCTGTCTGCAAATATTCTCCTGAGGCAGCTGCTCCTGGGGAAGCTACCTGGAGCTACCAGGTCAGGTGGCAGCAGTTATGAAGAAATACACTTCCATTTACATTTTGGAAACATTAAACAAGTTTATCATTAGGTGATCTGAGCTGGCCTCTATTCATGCATTTGGACCGTATGGCTTTCTTAGTAAAGTACTAATGGTGCTAAATGTAATTTATTATCATTGTAGGGCAAGTTACTTAAGAAGTGTAATAAGTTACTAGTTACTTCCTGGAACAATAATGAACCTTAGGAGTCAACAATCAGCCAAAGTGAAAACATTGCGGCCTCTCAAACCAGATGATTGGACAGGTCGGTTCAATTAGCCTACTCTAAGTTTGCTAAAACCAGAAATCTTGTTCTTGTAACTAAGTAATGCATTACTTAGTTACTTAGAATAGTAATTGTAAAATTATTAGTGTTTTGGAAAAGTAATTAGTTACACTAGTAATTACTGCCCAACACAGTTTATTATGCAGTGATGAAAATTATTTAAAATTATTCAAGCAACTGACTATATCTATGCAAAAAGGTTAATTACTTGACATAATATCCGTCATACTGTCATAAACAGTGCATTACTTTTAGAATTAACATTTACCACACCACTTTTCAATGAGAGGTTACTTTATATCCAGCCTGAAGAAAAAAAAGGTTTCAACATCTACAGTTTCCCTGTTCATGTCAACTCAGAGTACCTGTCTTGTCTTGATCTCAAAATTATATAAATGTTTTCTGTTTATTTGACATGCATAATACCACACATCCAATGCATCGTTTTCCCCATGTTGTAATAGGATAGGATCTGTGTGGACATTACCATAATTTAGGGAATGCCCACAAAATATTTATGGGCCATAAATTGAGTTAAAAAAAAAATCTCCAGAATCCCTGACTCCACCTTTAATGGGTCAGCTATTTTGGGGAGGTGTTGCCCATAAAAGCTGAATCCTAACATTTTATTGGGGAAAACAGTAAATGTGTCAGCGCAACACTGTATGTGACAGAGGATTGTTAACCACTCTTTATGATATGATAAGGGAGGCTCGGTACACTATAATACATGTTTTGTGTGTTTTCATTTAATATAGGTCACGAGAGGGATACATTTTCTAAATATAACATACAAGGAAGTTATAAAGAATACATTGTCTAAATAATGTATAAATCTCACAAATGTCTTTAAGAAGACAAGTTCCTCATCTTCAATAAAAAGAAGATCTTACAAAAAGAAAAAAAGTTTGTATTTAATTTAAACGAGTGCAGTAGCACACTGGTGTTGATGGAAGTTTGACAACTCAATGAAGCTCTTCCCACACTGTTGGCAGTGGTAAGGCTTCTCTTCAGTGTGGATATGCTGGTGGGTCTGGAGGTTTGAAAACTGTCTGAAGCTCTTCCCACACAGCTGGCAGTGGTAAAGCTTCTCCCCAGTGTGGATACGCTGATGGTTCTGCAGGTTTGAAAATTGACTGAAGCACCTCCCACAATGTTGGCAGTGGCGTGGCTTCTCTCCAGTGTGAACATGTTGGTGTATCTGGAGGTGTCAATACCCACATAGTAGGCAGCAGTCAGACCTGGCTCTGTTTGGCTTACTTCCAGAGGTTATGGTGATTGGCTGAGGGATAGTAGGAGTGGAGGGTTCCATCCTCTTAAGCATTGGCTGATCAAGAGCCTGCAACAGTGAAATGCTGAGTCATCTAGAACCTACCTATTCTGACTGCATGCATGAATGCTAATACATGCATAGACTTCTTCCATGGACAAAATGTTTTAGTTTATCTCATATTTTGATCAAAATGTTTGTTATAATCTGTATGCACATGAATCCATCCACTTGACGTGTGGCAATCTTATCACACAACACAATGCCAGATATATGTTTGGAGGTATCATATGGGGTTGGGCAGGGTCTGACTGACTGACACGTTGGAGGCAGTGTATTTAGTGGGAATTCTTGGGCCTCCTGGAACCTATGCCTGCTGGAACTTAGCTCCTTTAACTCAGCTTTAATGATGATTTGACTTTCAGCAACAGTAGCCAGATGAATTCAGAGTACAGGTCCGTTTTATGATCTTAACAGATTCAACTAAATCCATCCATACTCAATGGATAGTGTTTCACACTGCAGCAGGAGAACAATGCTAAACATACAGCTAAAGCCACAAAGGACATCAAGACGGTCAAGTCAATCTTGACCTGAATCCTACTGAACATGCATTTCACTTCTGAAGACAAAAAGTCCCTGAAACAAGCAGGAACTGAATATGGCTGTTGAAGGTGCCTGGCAGAAAATCACCAGGGAGGATTTATATTTATATATTTATAGCATGTTGTATTTATGTTAATGTATATTTTCTGACATTTACATTGTTAGAAGAAAATAAGTTTGGGATCAAATAATATGGAGGATCCCCTGCAGTACCTCTGATGTCCCCCTAGGGGTCCCAGACTTCCTGTTGTAGACCTCTGGTCTATGGGTTAATGTCAATGACTGCAAAGGTTTGCAACATTGAATTAATCATGATGATTGTTTTGTACCTTTATATTGTTTATTTTGGTGGGGGACAGGTGTGTTTTAGGGTATTGGACTCCTTGCCGGAAGGTTGTGGGTTCAAGACCCAGTTTGCCTACCTATATACATCCTTGAGCAAGATACTACTACTTGTAGCCTACTCATTGTACAATCCCTTTGGTTAAAAGCATCAGCTAAATTTTGGACATTTTTATATTTCTACACTATACAGCCGATATTGCTGTCAGACAGTCTGCAGTAAAAAACATGTCTTCTGTCTCTTCCGGCACAGTGTAATGAGATTGAAGACTGAATTAACAACACACCTGAAGAGAGAGACTGTGGTGACACTAATATCAGTCTCATTCAGGCCCTGAAGCTGCTCTTCCTCCTGACTGGTCCACAGATCCTCTTGTTCCAGACTGGGAGTAAGCAAACAGGATTATGTTTTTCCAGAAATTTGCTGAAATGGCCAGAAAGTATTGCTAAAAGTCTAAATACCAACAAATCTATACGTTTTCTAAGAGCTGGTCTAAAACAGCAGAAATTCATATACAAATACAAAATTTGAAGGGATATAAATATATATATATATATATATAGATAGATATATAGATATATTAAAGTAAGTGTTAAGATTACTAACAGACTAAAAATGTTATGTAAGGCTTCAGAGCAATATCCAGCAGTCTGCAGCGGTATGTCTTTGCACCCCATTATCACTTTTTCAATTTCAACACAGATATTGTCTTCAGCTTTTGCCAGCCTCTCTTTTATGTCATTTTTAGTCCACATGGCTTCTAGGACTGGTCCAAAACAACTACGACCTAATTTCCAACTGAAAGAAGAAGATCGTTTACTGAGCATCAAATCATTTAGTTTACACATTGCTGCACGTTGTTCAAAGAAACTGCCGCGATGCTAATAAGCCAGTGAATGCTTTGACAAAGAGCGTCGCGCTATAATAGACGAAGACATATAGGCACGACGGCGAACTCTTGATATCACCATAACAAAACATCCCTTTCAGTGCCATAGGGTGAGCTACCTCACAGCTCTGCCCCACACATTGGAAACGCATTACGAAGGTTAGGATTGGCTCACTCCTGGAGTAATTGTATTACATTAGATATAGTAGAAACATGGAAATCATGCCAAAACACATAATAGCCTACTGACCATTGTCTCTGGATAAGTTGCACCGGATGCCCCTCCTAATGCTCCTAAAACGGTGCTGCATATTTGCTGTAGCCAGTGCCAGCCAGCAGCTGCAGTTCTTTATACTGGACCGTACCCGACAACTGCGTTTTATGACATGCAGCCATGTAGCTTACAGTATGTGACCAATTCCAACGTGGACCGCATTGGAACGAGTGAAAACGTAGCAAAATGAGGCAGCGCTCATTTCTTAGGTTCTTTGGGTGCAGGACGGTGGGACCACCCATTGTTTTCCAACTTCTGCCTTACTTTGTAGGCCTATTTTGTTTTTTTAATGAGGGACTTTCTCAAACGGGTAAGCCCACTAACATTCAATGTGTTTTTACAAATAGTAGGCCGAGCCTATTTCCACAATTTCACATAGTTTACGGGTTTAACATGGCAAACAAACTACAAAAATCTCCCACCTCGGTAATTTCAGAGAGCAGACATAGCCTATTTCGCCATCTGGCGTTTAATGTTGCTACTGCGCGTTGTACCATTTGCAAAACGGTAAGATAGTGACTGACTGCACAAGGTAGTCTATATTTTGGAGTTCAGAGCGAAGCTTCGCGGTCACATAGTTAGGCTAGTCATACCATAAATACATATTTCTCCTCACGCTAGCACCAGCATCTCAGACCAAAACCAATGGTGTATAGAGAGCTAATATACTACCCCATGTACACTGACCACATGTCACAAATAGGTCTACTGTAGTCTATGATCAAGTACTCTGGAAATCTAAATAAAAGTTATAAGCAGCTCCAAAACTTCATTTGTGACATGATGACTATGTTTGACCTTAAATTAAAAATGTATCTACAACATGTTGATAGTTAGCTTTGTCTCTATTTTTGACACCAAACATACAGATCCACTACTGCTGGTACTGTACTAGGTAGTATATTTTTCTGTGTGCCTGCAGAAGGCAGTTTGAAATCTCCTAAATGTATTTTTTTGAAGTCAAACCATAGAACTATATAATCACATGTATGTGTATGTGAGTCAAACACTGGTCCAATGCCAGGACTCCTCAAACTGTGTTTGTTTCTCTGCAGTGCTCCCTCCAGAATGTTCTCCAGGGGGCCACAGTCTGCTCCAGAACCCCTACCGCAGCATCAGCTTCAGGTCCAGTTGGCTTCAACCATCGTCCCTGCAAGACTTTATCTGTGACCACTCCATGACGCCAGGCTGGTACCAGTTTCGCATATTTGACAAGCCTGCCAGCATGCCAACCCAGTGTGTGGAGGTAATTTGGTCTTTTCTGTTGTTTGCTAAGGCAAAGCGAAAGAACAAGGGCATTTGAGCCAGGGCCATTTACAAGCATGATTGTGGTGTTCTTCCCTAAAAAGCTTAGCGTTCATGGAAAACATAGACACTTATAAGTACCTTTATCTCATAGTATTTATTGAAAGAAAACATAAGGACATTCAGTTTGAGAGAGATCTTATAACACAAAAAGTAAGGACATTTTTGCCTGGTAGATATATATTTGTTGTAACGATGCTTCTAGGCAATAAATCTTAAACCATTGGAAAGCCTGATTATTTCCCTCTTTAAATGGTACCACATTTGTAATGAACTGTAAAGTATGTCTGTATTCACGGCATATACCAAGCTGATAGGCATCAAGAATGCTTACAGGTGGGCCATTGAGGCTCAAAACCATGATTTTCCAGTTGAGAGTCACTACTCAGTTACTAGCATGCACGATTGATCAAATAACATATTTTGTATGCAAGTCATTGTATAGTTCAGGCAGGGTAATGTACCATTTATTGATAATAATGTTCATTATCTCTTCGTCTCATGAGGACGTTTACTTCATTATCATGTAGTTCTCTCTCTTATAGCATTTGTGGGATGAACAGCAGAGCTCATTATGTGGGTTGGGCTCAAAAATTAGAGAGAGTGAGAGAGAGACCTAAATGACCACTGCAAAGTGAGCTGTACTGTTGCTTGTTTTCGTCTAAGTTTCCAGCTGTGTCTAGCGGCCCCCTAGGATCTATCTTGAATTGGCAGCCTGTCTTCCCATGGAGTCTTCTGTCCACAACAGTTAGGCTCGCTGTGAACAGATAGTTATGTAATATCGAGAAGGAACATATTTACCTTCAGCAAAGTTTACATGATGTTGTTATGCAAGTTTACTTTATGTAATGTTTTTATGCTATGCTCTGCTATGCTAGTGTATGCTGTTATGCTGCTTTGTTAGCTACCTTGTGTTAACATACATTATGTTACACTACATTGTCTTGTACATTCACAGGTGTAATTCTCGTTCCTTCCTCTGTGAACCTCTGTCTATATTTGTCTCTGTATTGTGCCCAGGTGAACCACTGTGGCACCCAGGCCCCAGTGTGGCTGTCCCTGGGTGAGGGTGAGTCCCTGCCCAGGCCTCTGGAGGCCAGGCAGCTTACAGCGTGCGCTGCCTGGCAGAACCTCCCCAGCAGCAGTAAGGAGTGCTGCCTGTTTCGCATCCCCGTCACTGTTCGCAATTGTGGGGATTTCTACGTTTACCTGCTGCAGCCAACCCAGGGATGTATGGGTTACTGCGCTCAGGGTAAGACCCTAGCATGATGAATAGCTGATAGCTTTACATTTAGTGTAGTGTGCACAATTAGCTCATTTGAAATATGAGGCCATATAGCAGACACATGTATTCACAGCATATACCAAGCTCATAGGCCTCAAGAATGCTTACAGGTGGGCCATTGAGGCTCGAAACCTTGATTTTCCGGTTGAGATTTGCTACTCAGTGACTAGCATGCACGATTGATCAAAGAACATACTTTGTATGCAAGTCATTGTATAGTTTCTTTTGTATTATCTGGGGGAAACGTTTTGTCACAAGCCCAATCCCCTTGTTGCCAATTAAATAGAAAACACGGGTCCAAGGATGAACTTGAACGGGTGATGTATAGAGAGGTAATTGAGCTCCTTTGCTTACTTCTCTCCTGTCTATCAAACAGTGATGTCCGAGATGTTGCCTGTGGCGTTGCTGACCTGCGGCCCTGACAAGGTGCTTATCGAGGGGACATGTAGAAGTAAGCTATACTGGCCACGGCCTAACCCCTGTCAGAGATATTATATTGATGAGACAGACCGCATAAATAACTCTGAATAGAACTCTATGGGAGAAGTCGGTAACTATAATGATGTCAGTTGGATGCACATATCCCCTACTCATCCCACAAAGAGCCAATCATCTGCTTTATAATGAACCATAACCTATTTAGCCAATCGTGTGGTAGCGCTGACGCATGCACACAGTTGCATATTCGTGGTAGAAATATAACCTTTTGCTGAAACAGCTTTATAAACCTTATTTTGAGGCAATGTCACCAAACATTTTAGGAGATTTTTGTCAGATTTGCATTTGTCATTAAAGAGATTGGTCAACTCATTGCAGTTTTTAGGCATAACAAGTGCTGTTGGTTACTCTCTCATTCATTAGATAGGGGCCCGGGGTCTCATTTATAAAGGTTGCGTACGCACAAAACGGGGCTAGAAACGTGGGTACGCCACTTTGCACGCAAAGGTTGTGATCTTGACGGGAGACTGTGCGGTCCTCCACGCACACTTTGCACGATGCGTACACACACAAACTGCGACTCCAATGGCAGAATGAAGAAACTCGAGAAATGTTTTGAAATTTATAAAACATTTTTGAAGTAGATCGAAATATAACGTACAGCAGGGACGTCGCTAGACCTAATCTATTAATGTTTAATTCTAGTCTATTATTAGAAATGCCTAATTATTAGACAGGCGTATGAAGAGGCACATGTACAGAGAGACAGCCAACAATGTGTAAAACAATAACATTTATTATTTTTTATACCAGAAAATGTAAGCTGTTTTCTTTTCAGCTCACTGAATGTTATAAATAAAACATTGTAGTAAATATCTCTTGTTCTCTCAAAAGGTTTGACGGCGCTATTCCACACCCCCTGTTCCAAGAATCCAAGGCCTTGTGTGTGTGTGTTTTGTGCTGAATATAAGTTTGCAGTTGTATATTTGTGTTTTAGCTTTAATGTTGACCTTTATTAGTTTTGGCATGTTATGGAACAATAACTACTGAATTGATACAACAATTACGATATTTATTGGACACCCTTACAGAACGTTCCACATCGAATGCATTGCTTTTATGTTGAATCTATGGAAAATAATGCATCATTGTTATACCACGGGTGTGCTTTTCCTACACGTTACTTTTGACTATATCTTTGCTAGATACATTGTACGTCTTCTTGCCTTTTGTTGGTGTTGGATGGAAGATAATTGTCGAAGTCATGTTAGATTAGTGTCTCAAACTTGACATAAAGTTTGTCTATAATGAATTCCTCTCTAACCAATAATCTAGTGATTGGGTGAAATTACTTTTGTCAGGTTTCTGTTGGGTTTTGCCGTCATTGCAGTCAATGAAAATGTATTCAGCAAGTTTCAGTGACCATTTCTAGGCAATTGTGGGCGTTTATTGGGTAAGACGCTTGTTCACGTACACTAGATTTCAAGAAGGATTTTTATAAATCTGAATATTTTTGTGCGCACGCAGTTTCTGTGTTTCGTTCGAACGCAACATTCTAGTGTGAATTCTACGCACACTTTTATAAATGAGACCCTTGATCCTGTTAGCCTAAAATAACTGCCCGGGAGCGGTACAAAGATGGCTGCCAAGTGACTTGCCTGTAGGACTTTTCTCCTGTCTCCTCATGTTATGCCATACACACTAAACAGCCTTTAGTCAGGGAGCTGCCATGTATGAGGAATGCACCACTGGCCCCCTCGCTGTTCCACCTAATGAGCTGAGCATGTGTCCGGGCGTCCGCTAAGCCCTGTCTCCATGGCAACGACCCGTGGCCAGGTTTTGAATGTTCCCCTAAGGGACGATGAATCATCTAACATTTACACTGTTACGGTATTTTATTGTGCCTAGGTTCTCTGCAGTGCAAAATTCACTGTTTTTGCACTGCTGCTTATTTGCGTTTCCACCTACTAAAGCTGCGCTATGCAAGGTGAATCGGGAGTCTCACATTTGTCAACGAGGCTCGCCCTTTTGACCAATCACAAAGGCTCAAAGAGAGGGGGCGTAACAGAACAGGGAGGAGGCAGCAGGTCAATATTGGCATTATTGGCATCGTTCCTAATTGTGGCGATGCCCGTCTCGCCTCATAGGCCTCCTCTGTAATCCTACCTCCTTTCTCTGCGTCTTCCACCCAGCCAAGCAGCCTCCTTCCACACCTGTTCCATGGATCACCTCAGAGCGCTCTGGCAGTGCCACCTACCTGCGGTGCAGCATTCTTGGCCACAGCTCCAACAGCTCTCTGGGTCACATGGTGTCGTGGTCCAGGCTGTCTGCGGACGGCAACAAGGAGGAGCTCAAACGAGAGAGCACGATCCAGAGCCCCTCCCTCATGGAGCTGGACGGCCTCAACGTCCGTCTGGGAGACAAGGTGCGGTGTGGCTGCTGGCCTGCAGAGCACACCCACACCTAATGGGGGCTGCAATGTGACGGGTGGCGTGTGGGGTTGACGCTTATCAAAATACCCCTCCTGGCAAGTGGGCAGGTCTTGACCGTAGCTACGGTATGCTCAAGGGCAAAGTCAGGGCTCCCTGTGGAGAGGGGGGACAGTCCTTCCCATTTACTTCCTTTTTGCCAAATAATAATTTTCTACAATGGGCCGATCTGGGCCATTTAACATACTGCATATTAACTATGGTTCTGATAATTCCTAGATTAGTATATGTTGTTGCAAATATTTATTCATGCAGTTTACAAATGGTATTAATAGCTGGGCTAATGCTAATGGTTGTAACATGTTTACATCTGAGGATGTAATCATGTCTTTCTCCCATGAGAAGATATGTCATTTTGCTCTCGCATGGGTTGTTGTGTGTGGCCCATGTGGCTAAACTAAGGTTAGGTTAAACAAACACTTAAATGCTTCTGTTTAACTACGTACGCTGTTGCACAATCTCTATTTTTCTTCTGTCTCTTAAGTTGTGTCCTATACAGCTCTCTTTTCACTACATCTGCCTCATGCATGCTCTCCACTGTATAACTGTGATATTGTATTGTTATTTTAATGTTATCTTAATGAAATATGTGTCTCTATAATATCTTCTCTCTCTTTCACACACACACACTGTCTATCCTATCATTTAGATATACTGTACCAGCTCCAGTTTCCTCTTGGACTCACCTGACATCCATGGCGTGCCGGTGGAGAGCGAAGAGTTCTTCGCTGGGATAAGGGTATGACAGACTGACCTTAGAATGCCATATACTGTATTAGTCTGTGTACTGTGTATATACACTATATTGCCAAATGTTTTGGGACGCCTGCCTTTACATGCACATGAAGGTTAATGACATCCCATTCTTAATCTGTAGGGTTTAATATGGAGTAGGCCCACCCTTTGCAGCTATAACAGCTTCAATTCTTCTGGGAAGGCTGTCTACAAGGTTTAGGAGTATGTTCATGGGAATATTTTACCATTCTTCTAGAAGTGCATTTGTGAAGTCAGAAACAGATGTTGGACGAGAAGGCCTGGCTCGCAGTCTCTACTGTAATTCATCCCGAAGGTGTTCTATCGGGTTGAGGTCAGGACTCTGTGCAGGCCAGTCAAGTTCCTCCACAGCAAACTAGATCATCCATGTCTTTATGGGCCTTGTTTGTGCACTGGTGCAGTCATGTTGGAACAGAAAGAGGCTATCCCCAAACTGTTTCCACAAAGTTGGGAGCATGAAATTGTCCAAAATGTTTTGGTATGGACCATGGAAGTGATTGGAACACCTGAATTGAATGATTCGGAGGGGCGCAATATAGTGTATGCGTTTATGCGTGTGTTGGATAAACGGTTTCTGGTATTATCAAGTGCTCCTCTAAGACGCCACAGGACAAACAACAAGAGTAGCAGGCGCGTGGGCCGCCACATAGTGTGACCACTGCTGTCTTGTGTTTGAAACAGCTGAGGCCAGAGGCGACCACGGTGTCTGAAGACGGGCGGAGCTATGAGCTGGCCGTGGAGAGCACAGTCCCCGTGCCTTGCACGGAGGGTTCCCCATCCACCACACCACAGTGCAGCCTGACACTACGGCTGAGCGTGAGCAGCCAAGAGGATGCCCTGCTGGGTCCAGACCTGACCCTGTCCTCCTGTGCGGTGGTGCTGCCGTCCCACCCCCAGGCCGTCTGCAGGGACGGGGTGTGCAGCCAGGGCCTGCTCCGCTTCAGCCCTGTCAGCGACTTCGTCTCGGACGGGGAGCGAGTGTCCCTGGTCTCGGTGGGAGCCGTCGAAGACCAGCGCAACGCACTCTGGAACGGATACACGCCAGAGCCTGTCCAGGTGCCTGTCTGTTTAGTTCTGTCTGCCTGCCTGCCTGCCTGCCTGCCTGCCTGCATGCCTGCCTGTCTGCCTGTTTGCCTGCCTGTTTGCCTGCCTGTCTGTCTGTTTAGTTCTGTCTGCCTGCCTGCCTGTCTACTTGTTTGCCTGCCTGTCTGTTTGTTTAGTTCTGTCTGACTGTCTGTCTGTCTGTCTGTTTACTTCTATCTGTCTGTCTGTCTGTCTGTTTAGGTCTATCTGTCTGTCTGTTTACGTCTAGCTGTCTGTCTGTCTCATTAAATGTTCATTATGTATCCTGTATCTCAGGAGCATGGTTACTTTATTCTCATGTACTTCTCTGTCTCTTATAGATTACAGTAAGGGATGTGCCCTCTGCCTTCTGCTACTCCTTCACAGACCCCCACGTCATCACGTTTGACGGCAGGTACAGTGGCCTCCCCTCATTAAACATAACAACATAACAGAATGTACGCCTTACTGTGATGTAAATGGCTCTCACACATAGCAACTCAAATTGATATGTCGTGTGATGCGACATCAAACCCTGATCTT
>JAODTR010073511.1:0-15510 GCA_025399935.1 Amblyopsis rosae | reverse complement strand
GGGAACCATCACCTTATCTTGGTGGAGAGGTTTGTGTGTCCCTATGACCCTGAGAGCTGTATTGTCTAGAGTCGTGTGCTCCTGGTATGGTCTCTCAAGGCAAAGTCGTCACTACAAATAAAAAAAAATGAAAATAACGTATATTTGTCTGATTAAGTATATTTGTCTTATTTCTAGTAAAAAAGATCTAACTACACTTAATATATGACACGATTACATCTATCCAGATATAATGTCTAATTTCAAGATATCTTACCAAGCAAATTTTCACTTGTTCTATTGGCAGATTTATTTACTTATAAATATATAAATTTAATATATTTAAAAAAATTTGAAGAGCTATTTTTTGCAGTGCAATGGCCAGACTAAGAAGTGTACAAAATACCCTTCATGGAAGAGCATAAAATAGGAGAAGTTATCCTGCCCGGAGGAAGCCTGGAACCAGGCCCAGAGGAAGAGCTCGCTGGTAAGTGACTAGTGGCTGGGTTTGCCACGGAGCCCAGCCGGGCACAACCCGAACAAACAACGTTACACCCTACTCTCTATCCTATGGGCCCACCACTCACGGGAGGAACCGTGTGGGTCGGGTGTGCTGCCATGGGTGGCAGCGAAGGTCAGGGGCCTCGACGGACCAGTGGGCAATAGGTTATTTAATGCCGGTATTTTGCTGAGGTTAACCACTAAGATTATACTTAGTGTAAAGTATACTGTAACCTATCAGGGATCTCTATCTTAAATAGAATGGATATGCGTTATTAATTACTACAAAAAATGATCCCCACCCCCAAAGATATTTGTAAAGATTTAAAAAAACATATTTTAGGCTCTGCCACGTTGATATCCTAAACCTAATAACTGAGGCATGATGTGCATTGCCTTTCATTTTTTAGACATAATCTGTAGTGTGTTCTAAGGACACTAGTCACTTGGTTGATTCAATAAGCATGGAAGTGGCTGTCTGTCCCAGTTAATGACTGAGACAGGCATATATCCTATCAGCATGGATTTATACTGTCATACCACAAACATGTTTTTTTTTTTTATACAATAAAATACATTTCATTGTTTAAATAGAGAATTGAGTCATCCATTGTGATACAAGGATGCATGAGCCCTGGAATAATGCAGAAGTGGATCTTTTCCTTGATACTACCGGTAGTGTAATACTTGAAGAGACTAGAACCAATCTGCCTCAGATCTGGTCTCAAGTGTGTGACGTAATGTCCTCCAAAAACATACCACGTGTCAAGCAGCCTTTAGTTTAGTGTAGTTACTTCACGGTGTCTTTAATCGACGAGTAGCATGTATTACATTTAATCAGAAGTGATTTACATGTTTTAGAAACTCACTTTTTGTACTTGATCATGATGAAGTTCCGTGAAGTAGTAAGCCAATAGATGCGAAGCTATCATCGTCGCGGATGGGAGTAGCTATACGTCTTCTATATTTGACACCGAGGTAGTTTTATCTTAAAAGTATAACTTCTTTAAAACTCAGTTGTTAGTCATATCCTTTTATGTTTATATAAAATCGTATAGGGTCTCAAAATATCGTTTATAACGCCAAATACAATTCCAAGAGGATGTAGTTTATCCGGGTACAACTATTGCAGCGTCACTGAACTTCCACCTTCCTTAAAGTAATTTGAGTTGGTTGAACACTGTATGCGTCAATCCGCGTCAGCGATTGGCCACGGAATCATGGGGGCGTGTCTGCTTTGCTCAGCTTCCCAGTTCGGTGCGATGATGAGGAAGAAACAAGGAGAAAGTCTGAGACAATGACAAATGCTTCAGCACCCCCTTTTCAGCACCGATGTGAAATCGGTTTCATATTCAAGATTCAACAGACATTCACATTCGTACCTCCGTCCAGACTCCCTTCAAAATGTAGGCACCGTGGTAAAAGAGTACGAATGTGAATAAGGAAATGTCAGCAGGCATTTAAACATTGTAGTAATGGAAAGAGTGACGATTTCCTGATGCAAATTATTCTACAAATATGTGGCTTAGCTGTTGAAGGCTTGTTTTGATGAATGACGTATTATTGATTACCAATAATCAATCAATACAAATGCATTATAATAATTTTATCGTAAATAACTTTTTCCCCTTTGGTCAAAGAATCATCATGCCTAAGCCATTGTAGTCCAAATATAGATTGATCTGTTGTACATATTTCGAATTAATTAATAACGTCTTTATTGATTACCAATAACCAATCAGTCAGTACAAATGAATTACAATCACTTTATCTTAAGTAACTTTTTCCACTTTGGTTATAGAATTATCATGCCTAAGCCATTTTATTCCAAATATCAATTAATATGTTGTACACATATTTAAATAATAAATTAGATCTTCATTGATTTCCAATAAAGACATTCCTGGCCTAACTACAATTTTTTATATCTTTTTCAGTAACAAACTAAAAGTTTAGCCCTAAACCCCAGTGATGTTAGGTTCAACCTCCACACTCATTACATTTTTGTTAAAGGTTGAGTCAGCGATTGTAAGATATTACACTTTTTGTAAAATATGTAAGAGTCTCTGTCTGTTACAGCTGCCTGTTCTGTGTATGTGCTGAATAAATAATCTGGTGTTACTACACAGGCTCTGTAAATGGGAACACAGTGGTGTGGATCTCACTTCACCAATACCCCTATAACATTAATGTGTGGGGTGGAGCAGGGAGGCCTCTGCTCCAACTACATTTATCTACTGACTGCTGCAACATCCAGAATTGTGTGTTGACAAATGTATGTTTCAACAGCCATGTAAAATCTGGTTGGTATCGCTGTTTTTTCACCTCATTGCAAAGCTAAGCTATGTTGCTTCCATAAAGGACATGAAGATTCTTGTTCATGCATTTTTATCTTGTTTTTCCTATTGTAATGTACTTGTCTCAATAAATAATCCCTGGACCAACAACATTTGACAAAATGGGGATGCAAGTCTTCGATGGAGATTGCACATTACTCCTGCGCTTGAGACTCTACACTGGTTTCCCATTTGCTTCAGAGCTCATTTTAAAATCGTAGGTGTACTTACTTGCATGGATCTAACTGACTTATAGATTCTACTTAATACATATTTACTGTACACTTCTCATCTGAAAAATTCTGGCCAAGACCTTTAAACTGTTCCCAGAACTCACGAGAGGTGATCATTGGCACAGTGACTCCTAAACTCTGAAACAAATATGACCTGCGCTAACTAAACCACATTTTAATCCCAAATAAATGTTGCATGAAGAAACATTGTCAGTTATCACATTTTTGAATGTCTGGAGTTTCCTCTCTTCGCATCGACTGCATTTAATCAGTGGACACAACAAATCTTTATTAAATGTTTTATTTACTCAAGTATGGAATTATTAGTAGTACTGCTAAATGTGCATAACCATAATTATTAGCAAGGGACAACACTTCTAGTCTATATCAGAAATGTTAAGAAAGCAGGTTGAATGCATTTTATTGAAGGCACTCTGCTGATTGCATTTGCATCTTTGAAGCGTGCAAGCTGGATTGTGCATCACACAGGCCACCCAGAACTTGATGCCATCATTTCTGGCTTGCTGGGCACTGCTGGAAAGGACAGCGACCTTATGACAAGAGATTACAGGCCCTGGGCGAGGTATGGCAAATTCCATAACCACTTCTCCCAGACCTCTCTTATGGCCGCCAGTTAGTCTCTCACACGTCTTGACTCACAGTTATCAAATCATTGCATTCTTGAGAAAGTGTGAAAGGCTTTCAGTGGCATTGTGGCATGGAAAATCAACCTTCCACTCTATATCTCATACCCTATGTTCACACAGATGACAAGAGGGAGACAGAGCAACCGGCTGCCATTCATTTTCAATGCGCGTTGGCAATTTATAGCAACAAGGGACAACTGCAACTTTTCATTTAGCAATATGATGGTGATGATAATAATAATAATCTTTATTTGTATAGCACATTTAAAACAAATTGCATCTTAAAGTGTTTAACAGAGATACATGCACAATTGTGCTTCCCATAAACAAATACAGAAAAATAGCGTAAATAAAAATGGTTAAAGGAATCAGTTTAAAGTAATATACGAAAAATTTAAACAGATGCATAAAATGGTTTAAAAAAATAAAATATGTTACTATGTCAGAATGTCAGCACCATCCAAATCCAGTGGAGGACGTGCCAGATGTTTATTCAAGTAGCACAGTTATTAGTTATCAGTACATTTCTTTTATGGATGGTTTTATCTCCTTGTACCCATTAACCTCAGTGTAGTAATTACCAAGGCCCTGTATAGCCTCAAATATACAGACCCTGAATGTACTATAACGTATTTATAACTGCAGCAGTAGAAATAAATGACAGCTTACAGAGCCAACATGTTTAACATGGGTCTGTAGAAATACATCATATTATTACCTTGAACATGGGTCTGTACATCATATAGTACCTGGCGTATAACGGGTCTGTAGATATACATTTGTTTATTACCTTGGTTGGTCTGTACAACATATTATTACCATTAGCAACATATGGGGTATAAGAATGATGAAAAGAATACAATAAAAATACATAAGATACTGAAATGGCAAATAAAATAAAATAAGATAAGAAGATTAAGATAGTGCACCATTTTCTGTAGCAGTACAGAAGTGCAGAGCAGTGTGGTTACAAGCTAGTTAAAATCTAATTAACAAGCTAACTAACAATGTTGCTGTCTTTTATTTAGATTTATTGTAGTTTTGTAACTTTGTGCTATTTATTGCAATCAGCCTTCAACCAGACACATTCAATTATTTAAAAAGTTTGCCAATACAGTAGGCCTATCCTATAGTATATTATAGTAATATATTTATGTTATTTCCTGCAAGTACCTTACCACTGTCCCTCAGCAACAACAAGAAACATTGAGGGAGCCTTCAACTTGCACCATCCCTAATCTAATTCACAGTTGATCGGGTCTGGTGCCAGCTCACACCCTTGTCATAATTCAGTTTAATTTGAAGTTTTTCCAAATGTTCCAGCCTGGAGACATTGTAGGCTATACCTGTAACAACTGAGCATTGTGCCTTTAATCACATTACATTAGTAGCCTATAGCCTAAAGACATTATATAGCCTAATGCAAATTCTAATTAATGTAGTCAGTTATTTACTTCACTGAGTCAACCTACATTATGTTTGCATGCATTGTGTATCTAGTAGCCTATCCTCATACATGCAGGTATATGGGCAGATCTAATTGGTAATCAAACACAGGTGTGTGCAATAATTGAATCGCTTTTGGTAGACCTCTTGTCTCATAGGGGCGTGCGGTCAACGTATAGCCACGTAATTTCAACAGCTGAGGAATAACAAATATACTTTAAAATATATTTCACCAAAAATAATGAAGGCACCCGTAGAAGAACTTATGAGTGATATTTTGATGCGCGTGAACGGAGAGCTGTCGCTCCCTGTTTACAGCAGTATTTCCAAATTCAAACGAAGCAAGGACGGCATGTATATTCTCGCCGAAGACTATAACGAGATTGTGAAAAAACGAGAAATGGTCAATGCAAAAGAACGTCTCAGAGTGAGTGTGCAATACAACATGTGTCACGATGTAGTTTGACAGGATGCGCGCAGATGTGTTAAACTCTATTTTATCGGCTAGTAGGCTGCTAGTGCATTATATTGGATACATTATATACTGTACATATGTTATAGCTATAATTAATCTTAAAGCCTATGGACAATAGCATTTGCACATTTCTTATTTCAGAAGTAGAGGGATACTTTTTAACTTGTGCATACTTCGAGAAGGCGTGAAAATCTTTACCACCTGAACACGTTGGTGTAATCAGAATTTTTGTATCAGGTAAGGTTGTTGAGAGACAATATGCATTAGTCTGATTCAGTTTGCAGGATTCAGTAGGCGGTGCCCGATCCTGGTCCTGGAGGGCCATGTCCTGCATGTTTTAAATGTCTCCCTGCTCCAACACACCTGAATGAGTTGTAATCAGGCTTCTGCAGAGACTGACAAAGACCGATTTATTTGAGCAGTAGGGGAGACTGGGATTAGTTGTAACATTTCTGTCTGAATCTTGAAGTGCTTTAAGATTTCAAAATGTGATAAATAACTATTTACATGTACGCTATTAAATACTATAGCTATTATCTCTACAACACAAACTGAAAATGCATGCTTTAGTCTCAAACACAGAGTGATATGTTACAATTCACCCCAGGTTAGTGTAACATAGGCTACTCTAGGGTGAAACATTATGATTGACCCTACCTGGTGTAAAATGTAACATATTGATGAACTGATTATGACAACAGCTTGATATTGAAAGATTTTTTTTCAACACTTGAAAGCCTTAACATAATTTGTGCGTGAGTACATAATGCATATTCATTCATAATAATTTAATACACTTATTATAGTGTATGTATAATCTGTATGTGTTTTGGGCTGTCAGTCACATGACACATTCTTTTTCAGTGTCAGTCTCTCTTCCAAGACCTCGACATACTGAAATTCATATATACAGTTTAAGTTTGCTTGGTTGTAATTCTGTATATTTTTTATTTGTATTGCAACTAACTCAGACTCCTGTAGTCATGAACTATCTTATTTTAGCAGGTGTAACAGGTAGTAACACTAACAAACTTTCATCAATATATCTAAATGCACAATAAGTGTGATTTAAGTTTGATCTTGTATTCAATGGAGGCAATGCTAGAAAGAAAGAAAGAAAGAAAGATACAAACAAATTTTCCTTTTAAAATTGGCTGTGTCTACCAGATGGTGTTACTTCCTCACTTGTGTAATGAGGACTACATTGGGCATGTGCAGCAGAGTGAATCAAGTGATTTGTAACTTGTTCCTGATTGGAGAAATTGGAAGTGTTACAACTGACTAATGTTACAACTATCCATGGTCTCCATAGTATCATCACTTAGGCATATCCACACATCTGGTGGTCTGGGCAACGGAAGTGTCATCATGGAGCACAGGTTGCATCGCTGATGGAAAATGTGTATACTGAATTGACTTTTTGTTTTGAATAAAGTACCCAGACACATTTGTCAAACAATGACATAGTCATTAAAATCTTTCTGCTCACGCCAAATAAAAATCGGGTACAAATCTTTAAAAAAAGTCTTAATTCGTACATTTCCAGCATCTGGCCTGAATGTGGTTTATCGGGAACAGGATTTTTTGTCTTTGTAGTGTGACATAATCAATCATAATCAAAGACCAGTTATGTGGTCTGCGATGCCTCGCAACGTCCTGATAAAAAGTTAGTCGGTAGTTTCTTATGACGTGTTTCCGACAAGTAGGGATGGCAAGCTCGAAACTTCTAAACGTTTCGATACATTTGAAACAATTGGTTCGAAAAGGTCCGAAATGTTTCAAAGCTTACTATTCTGGCATCTGCTGGCAGAGGATGTCATTGCAGCCATAATTGAAACATTTTCTGCCGATTCAAAATCTTGGGCCACGTGACAGGGGTGTTGCAATAGCGAGGCATATTAATGTCAAATGCTCAGTGTTCATTGTGTGAAAATAGGCATCTTGGCATTGTCCCTTTTCCAAAAGATGTATGCTATAATAGTAGGCCTATAGTTAATATTGGCTCTAGCTTCTCAATTAATCATAGGGTTTTATAGCCTGTAACGGAGTCTGTCGTCCTACCCGGGATGCAAACGCTGATCTTGCATGCAGAAAGCAAATCATGCTCAAACACGCTCCAAATTAGAGAGAATATGTACAACGCTACCGGCTGGCCACAGTAGTTCAGTCAATTAAAGTGACTTATGTCTAGCGATTGCTGATTTATTAAAGTAAATCAGTAATAGCCTTTTACGCTATTTAAACATGTAGGATATGTAATTGTACATTTCCAAACAAAGGTAAGAAACGGGGTCACTCCCACTGGGGACTCGAACACGGATATCCGTTATTAAAGGCGAACGGGCTAACGTTCGGCCAGAGTTAGTATCTCCAATATTAAGCGTCCTTGTATAATAATGAAACCTTGCAAGCGAAAACTATATAGTGTGTGTACGTACGTTACACCTTGCTAATACCGGATTGGACACCCTTTTGCCTTCACAACTGCCTTAATTCTTTGTGGCATACTTTAACCAAGGTGATGGAAACATTCCTCAGATTTTTGTCCATATTGACATGATGGCATCACGCATTTGCTGCAGATTTCTCTGCTGCACATCCATGATGGAAATTTCCCATTCCACCACATCCTGTGACTGGAGGCCATTGGAGTACAGTGAACTCCTTGGCATGTTCAATAAACAAGTTTGAGATGATTTGAGCTTTGTGCATTATCCTGCTGTAAGTGCTGCTGGAAGTAGCCATTGGAAGATGGGTACACATGTGGTCATAATGGGATGGGCAAGGTCAGCAACAATAGTCAGGTAGACTGTGTGGGTGGAGGTTTTGAGGGAGCGCCCTATGGCAATGAAGGTGTGTGTGTGTGTGTTGAGTTTGAAGTTACAACTGTAAACCTAAACATTTTGCACATATTGTATGGCACCCTTTACCAATACCATGGTATAAATCCAGAGCCCTGGACCTTTTCTCTACAGATTCGGAACTTGAACACAATGTTTTCCCGCCTGAAGCGCATGGTGCCCCTGATGCGTCCTGACCTCAAGCCCAGTAAAGTAGACACACTTAAAGCTGCCACTGAGTACATCCGATTGCTTGTTGCAGTCCTGCAGGATACTGAACAGGTAACTATTAAGATGAATTGACACACTACCACGTATCTTCCTGTGCTAATCCCTTTTTATTTTTAACAGAATGATGGCAACGGGACTGACTTCCTAAAGAATGCAATTAGTTATAGCAATGCTGAAGGACTTTGCAATGACTTATGGAGAGTGGATGATGTGAGTGTCTGCATTTGAAACTCAACACGTTTGCCATGGATTTGATTTCATTATATGCAATTGTATGGGTAAATTGTGTGCTTTTATCCAAATTGAAAGTAATCATTTACAGTATGTGAGCATGGTGAATAGTCCTACTTTTGCATATCTGGCTTCCAAGTATTCAGACTTGCATATTATATTGACTGTAATTTCAGTTATTAAGTTATAACTTCAATTTAGGGGAATGTACATTTGAAATTTATTTTAAATGATCTGTTGAATCTTGGCTATATTAGTTTGATTTAGGTAGAATATTAAATGCCTTTTAGTTTATTTTTATTTCTAAAATATTTGAATTTGAGTGTAAAATATTTGCTTAGAATCGCTGAGTCCACCTTTTTTTATCTAAGCCATCTTCTAATTATATAACCGGATATCTTGGTTGCTATAGGGATGTTTATTCTAAACTTAAGTCCAGCACAAATGAATTCTGATGAACTTCAACCTGGAGTTTTACAGTTGTTTATGCTTGTACAAAACAGATTTTGGACAGCATGTCAGAGGTGGGTGTGGCAGACGGATTCACCATGACCATTCCTGTTGGAAGTGATGATGCAGACATGAATGGAATGGTGTACACCGTGCCTGCATATCAGTTCATTATCCATGTTGCACCTGATCAGACTACGGTAATACTAAAAAAAAATATTTCTGTGTGTCTTTTCCACCTACAGTTACATTAATCCATGAATGGTGCTGCTAAACTTGGACGTTTTAAATTAAAGCACGTGATTGTGGTGGTGTTTTGTTTTTAGAGATCAGACTGTCCGTTTTCCAAGATAATCTAAGAATGCCCGCAAACACCAAATCGCATTCAATTTAAATCCAAAAAAATCCAGACAATACATAATCAGACTGTCATTCAGTTTCTGAAATGTCATCTACCAATCTGGCAGGGATAGGCTACAATTGGCAATCAGTGCAGGGCATTTGAGGGTTTTTCAGTGACTGGGGAAAGTGGAGACGTGACACAGTTGTGGGTTCAAGCTATCTCTACAAGTCCATGGTCATTTGATTAATTCAAGGTGAAGTGCTTTAATGTCTAGACATCTGTTGTTATGCTCTCAGCATATTTGTTACAACATTCACGTGATGTTATATACAGCATTTACAGTGGTGTAGGGAAGAACGCAGTTGGTTGTCACACATTTTGGGTGTAACAGAGCTCATACACTCTAAAGAAAAAAAACACTGTCAACGTGAAAATGAAACGTTTTGCATTTAGCTTTTTTAGTTGTCCCAACTGCTGTAGAATTACATTGTCAGCGTGAATACAAAATACGTTGAACCAAACGATATGTTGTGAAAATACGACGAGAAGTAGGCGAGAGACAATTTTACTTTTGATCATAATCCACATTTGGAATAATCAGCACCTTGATATGTCACAACAGTCAGGTGGCTGCATAACTTTGAAGTGAAATGCTCACTATACTTTACATACAATATAAAGAGGAATTACCAGTTTAATTTGAGAAGAATTAACAGTTTGTGCGTATTGTCTCAGGTGTCTTACTTCAATTAATGAAAAATGGGAGTGAAAATGTGTTTAGTGTATTATGATGCTTACTACAGTAGAATGGTTGGTTGAAGCTTCACTTTGAATGGAAAGGAATGTAAGGGCTTTGTAAATGGATTGCAGAACAACTCAAATTGTGTGTGGGGGAGGGGGGATTTGATTATTATTATTATTATTATTATTATTATTGGGTCTAAGAGCAGTCGAAGGGATTTAATGGTATTGGAAGATGTGCAATATAGAGGTAAAGATGTGGAATATAAAGTAGCTGTATAAAATATTTTTTTTATAACCAGGGATGATCAAAATTGAGTGGTGGAGGAACTAACGGAAAGTAATACTGTTCAGAGAGAGAGACTGACTGACTGACTGACTGACTGACTGAGAGATTGGATTGCCCTTAAAGGGACCCCTTAACCCCAGACTCCTGCAGCACCCGGTCATACGCCTTCTCCAGATCCACAAAACGCAGGTAAACTGGAAGGACATACTCCCATGCCCCCGCCAGGATCCTTGCAAGAGTAAAGCTCTGGTCCGTTGTTCCAGGACCAGTATGGAATCCGCATTGTTATTCTTTAATTGAGGTTTTGTCAATCGGCCGAACCCTTCTCTCCAGCACCTTCGAGTAGACTTTACCAGGACGGCTGAGAAGTGTGATAGCCCTGTAATTGGCACACAATCTCTGGTCCCCCTTTTTTGAAAAGGGGAACCACCACCCCAGTCTGCCACTCCTTTGGCACTGTCCCTGACTTCCATGTGATGTTGAAGAGGCATGTCATCCAAGACATTCCCTCCACATCCAAAGCTTTTAGCATTTCTGGACAGATCTCATCAATCCCTGGGGCTTTGCAACTGTGACTACCTTGGTTACCTCCCCCAGGGAAATTCACTATGATTCCCCATCAGCCTCCAGCTCTGTCTCTACTATAGAGAGCGTCTCAGTCGAATTCAGGAGTTCCTCAGTGTTCCTTCCATCGCCCAATTACCTCCTCAGTTGAGGTCAACAGTGTCCCATCTTTACTGTACACCGCTTGGATGGTTCCCTGCTTCCCCCTCGTGAGATGGCGGGTGGTTTTCCAGAAACATTTTGGTGCAGACCGAAAGTCTCCATGGCTTCTCCAAACCTCTCCCGCTGCTTTGCTTCTGCTATGGAAGATGCTGCAGCCCTTCGGGCCCGTCGGTCCCTTGAAGCTGCCTCCAGTCTTCCTGGACAACATATCCCAAAAGGCATCCTTCTTCAGTCGGATGGCTTCCCTGACAACTGGTGTCCAGCACAGTGTACGAGGGTTACCGCCTCTTGAGGCACCTAAGACCTTGAGGTCACAGCTCTCTGCTGCAGCTTCAGCAATGTAAGCTTTAAACATTGCCCACTCAGGTTCAATGTCCCCAACCTCCAAAGTGATGCTAGAGATTATCCGCAGGAGGACAGGGGCCTCCTCCAGACATTCCCAGTTCACCTGCACTACCTGTTTGGGCTTACCAAGTCTGTCCAGAGACTTACCCCAACCCTTGACCCAACTCGCCAACAGATGGTGGTCTGTAGCCGGCTCTCTCCCCCTCTTCACGTGGCCTCAGATCAGATGATACGATCACAAAATCGACCTTCGGTCTAGGGTGCTCTGGTACCACATACACTTGAGGTTCCGTTTGTTTGCTTGTTTGTTTGTAGACAATCCATGATTAGCACAGAAGTCTAACAAACGCCCACTCGGGTTTAGATCAAGGAGACCGTTCCTCCCTATCACACCTCCTCGGGTGTCTCCATCATTGCCCAAGTTTCTCAGTAGAACTATGGAGTCCCCTACTGGAGTCCCATACAAGACTGCATTTAGGGTCTCCAGGAAGGCTGAATACTCTGAACTGATGTTTGGTGCATATGCACTGACAACAGTCAGATTTTCCCCCCACCACCCGAAGAGCAGTGAGGCGACCGTCTCATCTACCGGTGTAAACTCCAATGTAGCGGTGCTCAGCCCGGGACTTGTGAGTATCCCCACACCTGCCCGGCGCCTCCCTGGGCAACTCCAGAGTAGGATAAAGGCCATTCGCTATCCTGGAGAACTGATCCAGAACCAAGACTGTGTAGGTAAGCCCCACCAGATCTAAATAGTTCCGGCTCCTTCCTCCACAGCGAGGTGACATTCCACGTCCCCAGTGCCAGCCTCTGCTGACCGGGTCTGGTTCGTCGCCCCTGACCTTCGCTGTCACGCATTTGACACTGCACCCGACCCCTATGGTTCCTCCCTCAAGTGGTGGGCCCATAGGATCAAGATAAGGATGGTTCCACATTGCTTGTTTGAGCTGTACCCAGCTGGTCTCCGTGGCAAATCCAGCCACCAGGCGCTCGCCATGAGCCCTCCCACTGGGCCTGGCCCCAGTCTAGTGCCCCGGGCTTCCTCCGGGCAGGGTAACTTGTCTGTGATCTTCCATAAGATTCTTCTGAAACATTCTTAATCTGGCCCCCTCTCCTGAGACCACTTTACCTTGGGAGACCCCACCAGGAGCACATAGCTCCAGTTAAACAAATAAAAAGTAAATGTTAAACTTACTAAAAGCTAACAAAAAACCTGTTTTTAAATATTAATGGTTTAAGATGCCTAATGAAATGTTAAGTGAATTCTACTGAATGCAGTGCTAAGGGACAGGAATTCCAAAGTTTAGGTGCAACAGCTTGGAAAGCACCGTCACCCCATGTTTTGTAGTGGGTAAAAGGGATAGCTAGTAGATTTTTGTCTGTGGACCTGAGTGCTGGTTTTGTTTAAGGGTGGAGATCAGTGATAAAGTGTGGTGATGGTCCATGCAGAGCATAACATGACAATTCACAACCACTGACAGCTTTTGAGGTTGTTGGTTGTCCAACATCCTACACCATACACCATACAATGTATTAGAATACACGTACATGCAGCTAACAAAATGAATTGTCATAGCTGCTCGGTAAAAACACTATTGTATTTCTAATGGTCCTCAATGTCACTGGGGTGCGTGTAGTATGGGAAAGAATGCACAGTCTGGTATGAAAACAAGAGCATAGGCTTTGTGGGGTTATTTCTTGAGAAAGAAAGTTGATGAAAATGCTGATCAAGTTGTTGTCCCTAAACTATGGATTAAGAAAATGTTGCAAAATACACACACATAATAATGCATGTGTTTAGTCTGTGATCTTGCATTAGATCTAGGGGTGCACAATATTAACAAAATGTGATATTGATCATGAAAATTGCGATACCGATAACTTTGATATTTTAGTAAGTAAAAAATTATGGAAATGGTTTGGGTTATGGGAAAATACATCAACATGTATTCATATCAAAACAACACATTTTCAACTGTCATATTGGACTGGTACAACAGTAATTCCAAGCTACCGAAGAGGCATTCTTTTTGGCCACTGTTTCCTCTTCGATCTCTATTATGTCATTAGCTTCCTCAGCCACACATCCTACTGCTCTGCCTAAATCAAACACAACTAAGCCAAACAGCTTACTAATACTGAATTGATATATTGTGCACCCCTAATTAGATCTTATCATCCACTGCTCTTAAATGTTCTATAAGGCAGTATAGCTATACTGCATGCAGTATATAGTAATAAAGGAGGAGACTGAGCTATTATTTCTTAAAGGGTAATTTCCACATTAATATTTTAGTTTCCTTGACAAGGCAACAAATGCAGGGTTTGATCTTTAATGTTATTCCTTTCTTCCTTCAGAATTCTTGACAGGGCATCACAGTCTGAGCGGGGGGCTTAGATAAGGAAGGCTCATAATGGAACACCTGCCAGGTAGGCTCGCTTACAAAAACTATTTTAATAAGAAAAATAGTCTAAATGAATCCATTTCATTTGAGATTAGTGTTCATATGTATAATCTAAATATGATCCTTTTATGTTCATGGTGCCATATTCATTGCATGTTTCCATATTTACATGTTTTGTCACATACTGTACATTAGTATCACAACTAGAACGTTTTGAGTAGATACCTATGCAATGTGTTTGCAGTAATGATTGATGCCAGGTAGTTTTGTTTGTAGTTAAAAGATGCCCTCAAGTGGTTTAACACTATACCGACCATTATTTTCCAAGATGAGGACTCAATTGTAGGATTCGATATGGATTTATTTAATTATACCTCCATGTACTGTAGTACACTAGGGATACATGATCAGTACAGTGGCATGATATTGGGATGTGTACGCTAATGATGTGCTGCAAATAACAATGATTTAATATAACATTTTTCAAGTCATTTTATTTAAATTGCAATAATTGTTTCAATTTCAATACACTAATCCCAAACTGTCCTATATCTTATTTTAGCATATCCATGAAGCATGCAAAGCATATTGGCTACTATCATTATTTATATATTATTAATTCCACTTATATAATCGTACATTGGTTTTATGGTTTCAATTATTTAGCAATTAAGATATAATTTTGTAAAACTACAGCACCATATACTGCAGGAAATTGTGAACCTGTTGATATGAATTATCTAATATTGTATAATTTAATTAGGGGAATGCTGCTATGAAGAAGACTGTCATTGAAGATGTTAGAATATATTTCTTGGCTTTTTTTTTTGTAGAGTTATAATAGTTTTTTTACTATTGTACCCCCCCCCCCAAAAAAAAGAAGTTTAAGTAAGTACATCTTTGTGCATTATTTCTGTCAACTGCTTGAGCCAAATATTGATATGCCATTTAATAAAAATGAACCCTGCAATCAATAGCCTATTTTTATTGTTTTTACCTAGTCGGTAGTTGTTTATTGCTGTCAAAATGCGTTTTGTCACACACTATTTAAGGGACATGCTGAAGGATGCAAATGCAAACTGGCTACATATAAACTCATCAAAAAAAAAAAACGTCCTCCTGACTTTTACTTTCAGTAAACTTAATGTGTGTAAATATTTGTATGAACACTTAGTCAACACCATAAGACATCAACTAAAAATATTTCACAGACATGTGACTAACATAAATAGAATAATGTGTCCCTGAATGAAGGGAGGCTCAAAATCAAAAGTACCAGTCAGTATCTGGTG
>JAODTR010073490.1:0-15512 GCA_025399935.1 Amblyopsis rosae | reverse complement strand
CTTGCTGAAGCTGCTGCCCCCGCGACCCGACTCCGGATAAGCGGATGAAGATGGATGGATGGATGGATGGATGTTTAGGGAATAAAACTGTTGACATGAACCATCTCGTTTTCCTAATTGTTTTGATAAGAATCTAACAAGTCATCCACTTGTATGCTAATTAGGATGTTGATTGGACATCCAGAGTGGAGTATTTAGCCCACTTTAAATTAATGAACTCATAACAGGACTTTGACCAAGTTAATAAACAAAACGGTGAATGCACAATGTATGGTTGTAATCATCTGATATCCTCATAATTTAAAAGTCATTAGAGCTAAGAGACCTGTAAAATATTGTTGACATTTAGAAGTTTAATTTTTAGCAAAGGAGGCAGAGCAATTTTGTAAAAAACTCTAATATGTAACACACAGCTGGAATTCGAACCTATCATCTTTAAATCTGAGACAGGATATCTTAACCGCTCTGCCATTGAAGCTACTGTCACTGATTCATGCTTTCATGCAACATTTTCAAGAACATTGAATTTCACAGCAAAAGATTTTACAATATATATACAAAATTGGGAATTCCTTGACAACCAAAGTATACAATAACAGTTCTGAGATTCAATAACACAATTAATGAGCATAATAATAAAACAGATCTTTCAGTGATTTCTTGCAACTAGGTTGCTATGGTAAGGCCATGCACTTGGTCATGATTGTGAAAAGGGGAGAGAGAAAGGACTTCCAAACCTGTGGTACTAAAAATGCCTCCAATAATGCCACAGAGCCTGACAAGGAACTGCCAGAAAGGCATGTGTTGCTCCGTAACCGTGACCATTAAGGAGCTGATGTCATATTTCATGAAGATCCCTGAGACTCCATGGCTGCCTGCAGCATGGTTGATGACGCGCTCCTGTATGGGGAAAAGGAGCATAAACAAGCAGCAAAGAAGATATACTTTGGTACGTTCTACATTAAAAACATACACCTACCTGCTCAGTCACAGAGTACTGGTGTGTGTCAGCAGAGATCTGGTAGGTGTTCAGTTTGGTGGGTACAATTGTAATGAAGTACTGAAACATGAAGTTATCTGGAGAGAAACAGAAAAATATGATCGAATCAAAGATTTGCAAAAGCATAGTTTCATATACATAAAGGGTTTTGTATTTAATGTGGTAGCCTGGTGGTAGACTTTGTGAATATAGTCTGGCCATGCTCCATTGAGAAGTGTTTGCAGTCGTTTCCTTCTACTTCGCGTAGACCTCTGGTTAACTATTGGACAGATTTAACCAATCAGCATTGCTACTGCTTTGATTGCCTCAAAAAGCTCTACCACTAAATAAAAATTCGCTTGACTTCAACGTCATTGCACCTGTCCACGCTGATTGGGCCGCCAGCAGGGTGGCTGTACAAATGCTAACGCAAACTGGGTTTCTAGACTATAATCTCAGATAAACGAAATTGAGCTGAGCGCAATAGCCGGGCGGAGCCAGGCTAGCAGAGTGGAGCTACAACGGTTTCCCACACAACAAGATGTATGGCTATGCAAGCCTTATGAACCTTGTGAATTTATAGACTGAATATGAAAATAAACTGAGCAAAGTACGAGGTAAAAAAAAATACCTATGAAATTAGTTTATTGTTAAATCCTTCTATGTTAAGCATATAAAACACTTAACTTGGCCTGATGTCAAAATGTAAAAACGGAATTTGTAGTCATTGTCCCAGTGTTGGTAATGTTCAAGATTCAACAAAAACACATAAATGTGAATAAAGTATACAACACACTGCTCCTCCTTCCCCCTACTATTTAATGAAAAATATGATAATGAGATGGTTACCAGAGTGTTTATAGCCCAGTACTCATGACAACTAAGCTATTTAGTCATTAGCCTACAAAGTATAAAGTATAAAATCTGCGTTTGCTTGAACAGCATAGCAGGCTGCTCTTTGACAAAACGTGTATTATCTTATAATCGCTTACTATACCTTTAATGCATTCAAACAACCGAGCAACATTTTATATAAAGAATCAGTGAACAGCATTTCAACTAATAGTTCAGGACCAAAACATCTTTAAATAAGAATGTTAACCATAGCTACATATATTTGTAGAAATTGTAAATAACTAATATATAGCCCATATTCTCACACACACACAATTTATTTCAAAAGACAGGAAGCAAAAACCGGTCATATAAGATATTGTGCAACATTATACCATCCTTCCTTTGTGTATGTAAGTACCAGCCTTTTATGTGTTCATTCATGGTGCCAACAGTTTGTTTTTACAAATGTCATGTTAATGTGAAAACAATGCTATTTATCAAAATAAACCTACGATCAGTGGAGACTTTCTCTGTCCCGTCCAAAGGGTTGATAATCCCAGGGATCTCTTCACCAAAGGATAGGTGATCAATCCGGTGGGAGAAGTTATAGGCTGCAATGGGGTTGCAATTCATTCTAAGTGTCTTCTGTAGAACTAATGCTCAATATATTTCTACTGTTTAAATAAATACAATGATGTGATGTAAATACAGTGATGAGAAAAGACTTACTCTCATGACTAACTAGGGCTGCTAGATGGGCGTGTCCTCTTGGATGGGGGATGGCCCTGTCGTGGGGTGAAAAGGTCAGAGCTCAAACACTAAACTGTAACTATTGTAATCAGGCTCAGGTGAGTTGGATGAATGCACCCTGCGTTCAGGGTGGTAGAGCGTTTGCTACAAGTTCAATGAAAGTGAATGGCAGGTTACAAAACAGGGCGGAGGTGGGCTGTCCATACAGGCTCACACGGACAACAACAACAAAGCCATCGTTTGTGTTTCACTGCTGTAGATTGTTGTGTTCCAGCTGTACAGATGCACAACATGATAGCAGAACCTCTGCTGGGGCATAGTGCAATACATCTGTTCCAAATAAAGGATATACATCTACAATAGTGTGGAACATATTCAGATTTTATATTTCATGCATTTCATATCAGAATGAGACGGCAGACATTTTAGATTAAATAATAATGTAATGAAAGCAACATTTGGTACTAAGTAATGCTGACTATACTCACACTTGGGAAACGTGTCGCTCAGTAAAAGTTAATTTAACATTGTCACAGTTTCTACTGTGACAGGGATACATACTTGCCCACAGTAATGTGAAAGTTTCCTGCCACTTTGTTGACATACAGGTGTCCATGAATCCTGCAGGCCCTAGGATGCTCAAGTGGGCTATCTTCTCTGAGGTGGGAGAAAACCGTATCATAAGTATCATGCTTTCCCGGCACAACACACCAACACAATTAGTATATTATAGACATAATAACATTGATATATTTTAGCCAGTGACTAGTGACAGTGTCTATGGGTTTAAAAAAGGTAAATTCTGTGATTTTGTTATAATGCAGCCAGAAGCCAAGCTTGTTTTGAAACAGCAGCAGCATTGCTTTGGTTGTAAACTCCAAGAATAGGGTTTGTTATACAATAGCGCAGAGGACCTCAATGTTCTATCAGCCAAGGACCCCTTGGCTGATAGAAACACAGCACAGGGACGGACCCCTATGGTATAAATTATTGAATGGCTGGGCCAAAAGTAATGGCCCAGCAGGCCATTTAGTGCCATGTAGAAAAGTAGGCCACTATAAGCCATTCAAATATTTATTGACAGATTTATATATTTATTGCACAGGTTGTATTTATGTTATGTACATATGTATTTTATGACATTACAATGTTTGGAGGAAAACAACTTTGGAATTTTTTAGGAACACCTGCAGTACCTCTGAGGACCTCCTAGGGGTCCCGGACACCCTGTTGAAGGCCGTTGTAATAGTGTTTCCAAACTACCTGAGGCAGACGGTCTAGGTTCTGGAGGGTGTAGTACTACTACTACCACCACCACCACCACTACATACCTAGGAGGGAGCGCAGTAGGAGCTCCTTTAATCACATTTTTGAAAAGAACATCTTGCAGAGCATGTTCCTCTCTCAGACGCTCCTGGATGTGCAGCAGAGTCCTAACAGTGAGTGCCAAAAGGGTTATGGGTAAATTATCTGAAAAAAATGCTGCAGTGGTCTCTTAATTTTGTCCATGGCTGTATATATCATTCTTAAATCAGCACAAGGACTAATGTTGAGGTAGGGATATACAGTGCCTCTACAACTTCTTTGCTAATACAAGGACAATTAGCGAACAATATTAATGCAGGGTAACTAAGCACATACAGACTTATGTGAATGAACGCCTTAAATTACTTACATGTGCCACAATCTTTGTTGAGGAGACAGATCAAAGTGGACCTAACAAAAACAAGGCAAAAATCATATTAAAATTGGACATTACTTATACAAGTTTAAATGTAAACATGAGCTATCTGAGAGTGATGCTCACTGGTTCATATTGTAAGCCATCGGACGCAACCATGGTCTCTGCCAGATCTAGAACATCTGCACCTACAACTGCATTCATACACAAGCAAATCATTAAATTAAACGATGATTGGGAGCGAGGCTACAATATGATTAAAACATCAGAATTCATACTTACATTGGCACCTCATGGCCACAGTGATGTCAACATTTATCCTCAATTTACTGTAAATTATAAAATATACAAAGTTAATTTGGCCTTTTATGAATGAAGTAACAACCAACTAAACTCAGGGGTCAGTAACGGTACAATTCCTCAATATTATAGTTCCCTTCAGAAAAGCTACATTTCCACCCCAGGTCACAGTTTATGTTTAACATCACTGTACACATCATGTGTGCACACTTTAGTGGGAGGAGCATTACATCTGATTGTAGCAGAGTAGAGGAGTGCCAGTCACTTATGGGTATTGCTGGGAGCACGGACATGCTTTCTGAGTTCAAAACCAAAACAGTCAATTCATGTAATGCTGGAGTCAACCACAGGGGGAATTCCAAAAGAAGTCAAGCAGCATTCATTCTCTCTCTCTCTCTCTCTCTCTCTCTCTCTCTCTCTCTCTCTCTCTCTCTCTCTCTCTCTGGGCATATTTTTTCAGGGATTATTTAAATTTTACCTGATGAAATCCTTGTCTACTTCATACTCATACTTCATCCACGTGTCTCTGTAGACAAAGAATTCCAGGAAGGCAAGGACAGCCATTAAAGTGAATGCTATCAATGACACTGGAAAGATGTAAAGAGAGGCACACATAAATCACGTGTTACATACTTGCACAATCACATAAATCAACGTTAATATTTAGTTTGATGGTTAAAACAGTACTTTGCATACATTATATAATAAGGATCATTTACCTGTCCCACCGGTGGCTGTAGTCTCTATATAGCTCTCAGGAATCTTGGGGAATGCGTCCAACTCCTTTACTAAATTCAAAGCCTTTTTCTTGGTCAGTCTCCTCATCTTGATAGCAACTGTTGGTGTAGAACTATTTCGGTCTAATCCCGCATACAGTCACTATGTACTGGATAACATTGGCATGCAATGAAATCATAAATTATAGCTTGTTATACCCACATCTAGACATGCTATCTGCTGACGCTACAGCTACTCCTGTATACACTGAGATCGACTAATATCAATAATACCTTTATACTATTTACTGTTAGTGCAATCCATGGTTTCAGGCGCTTATTCCATTGCTAACACATTAGGAATATATCCTAGGTAAATACTGAGATGAGCAAATAGATGAATGTTCACTGTGAGCAGCTCCACCCTTTGACCCCTCTAGCGATATTACAAGTGCACCTATTTTGACTTACTGCCCTCCTGTGGTTGTTAAGTGTCCATTCTACTATTGATTATACACTGAACGCCAAAGCAGATGTGGTTCAGCCTTGGAAATAGATAACCAGAGTAGGCTTAGCCTACTACAAACTTGTTTTAAGATAGAGATGAAGAGAAAACCAGGGTTTGGTGTAATTTTTTATCCATTGAAATAAAGTATCCATATCGAAATCAAACACCCTTTACTCCAATGTATTACTACAATCGTTTATTAGCAACAATTACATAACTTTTTTAGGTTTGTGATAAGGTCAACTAATCACAACAAAAAATTGCATCCTATTGCAAAATAATATTTGTAATGTATGCATTTGCAAATAAAATTAACAAATATTTGTGAAATATGAACGGAATGCAAATTTATTCAATGAGCAGAAACTCAAAAATGACAAGTAAAACATTTAAAATACAAAATGACTGCAGACATTTGTTCTATTCACTGTGCTAACACTGAATAAAATAAAAATAGCATTATTTTACTTAAAGGATGCAGGTTGCACAAAAATCCAATAATTAGAGTATTCAATATTTGTGGTTCTCTACACCAATAGCAATGCATTATTAGATATCACAGACAGCTACTCTTTCCAAAATAAATAAGAAATAAAATGTACAGTGACCTGAAAGTGTGAAAATACATTTCGAGACTGCATTTTCCACAGTGTCCACTCTCTTTGTTTAACAACCACATGCCACATAAAGCCCAAAATACACCCAGCCGATAACAGCCCTAACCTAAATGTAATTCTGGGCATCATCTGTGACGCAGCCAGTTTCCTTTTCTTTCTAAAATATCAACTGTTGCTTGGGTAGATCCACCATTAGCTGGACAGAGACTTGATTCCACACACTGAAACAAGTCATGCCACTACACCCACCACATTAGCAGACCTCTCTACACCATTTCCACAAATCAACTAAACAGACCAAACACCCGTTGGGTGCATTTTGGACTCAAGAGAGGATGTGAGGTCAGTCCACTGGAGAAAAATGCTGCGACTAAATGCCAATTACTCTGCAGCTACTGAGTCAGGGCCCTCGTCTCTCAGCACAAGTGGCTCTGGGATGTCAGAGGTGGGCGTGTCAGGTGGCTCCTGAGACAGGTCTTCAGAGCATCGGCTCACACTGGGGGAAATAACATCCGGACTTGTGTCACATGACTCTGTGCTCTGCCCCGAGGTGGCAGTAGTGGTTGTCGTGGCAATGCTGGGGGGTATAGTGTCAAACTCATCATCCTCCTCATCCTCAAGGACGGGTGACTCATGGATGTCTGTGGGGTCAGACAAACAAACACAATTGGGTGAGTAATTTGAACTAGTTTAGACCCAGAGGAACGTTCTGTTAGCCTGGCTCAGCCCGACTATTACTCTCAGATCAATATTCCCTGACATTATAATCTGGAAACCCTACTGATTGCAGTAGTGTTCACTCAGCCGCCTGGATGGCAGACCATTCAACAACCAGTGGGGGTGGCTAAGAGTGATGATGTTAAAGTCAAGTGTTTGTTTCTAAATGGTGGTACAGCTAGATTAAGTGATACCAACACTGGTAGAAATGCTGATTGGTTAAAGGCTGGCCAATAGGAGGTAGCGAATGCAAACACTACCCAATAGAGCGTGTTCAAACCTTTTCACCAAGTACATTTTGGGTCTGGTTACACCAGGCTAACCCTTTGCTTTAATCCACTATCCACCACATATGTGACCTAAAACACAGGTGGCTTCACTATCTACCAGATATGTGACCTAAGACACAGGTGACTTCACTATCCACCACATGTGACCTAAGACACAGGTGACTTCTGAAGAGCACAAAGGCCTCCAAATGAATCGATCGGATCACTACGTCCATATTTTGTATGCTATAAGTTAAAGAGGTTTGTGTAAAGTGTAAACTATAGATTTATTTATGGTCTACTGAAATTGTAAATTTACAGAGGCAGCTGACATAACAAATGCAACAACAAAGCCACCTTACTACTGAAAGCCTCTGGATACTGTTTAGCAATCTTCCCCTTCAGCATCCTATAGAGAAAGAGAAAATAGTCAATTTAACTGAGAAGTAATTAGCTGAAAAAGTAACTGCATGTGGACCTATGACTCACCTGATTCTTCTAAAGATGATATCTAAATCTTTCTTCATCTCAACAAGGGTACGGGTATGGAGAAGGAAATGTTCGTTCATTTGCTGCAGCCGCACGTTAGACAACCCGTTAAAGTTAATCAGCATTTCATTTGTTTTCTCAAAACGGTCCAGCCTGGTTTCAAATCATTCAGCAAAAGCATATAATATGGTAAGTTTAGAACCTACCTAACGAATAGAATGCTTAAATATAACAAGATGTTACTTACATGTGTCTCTGAGCCTGAATAATTGCATTTACATCTTCAGAGTTAACCATACTAAGCATCCTGTTACAGAAAATTCCTGATGCTGTGGGCTCCATTTATTACAATGCTGCAAAACAAACATTTGTCAAAGAAAACCACATAAGCCTAGAAAATAAAGACTTGTTTGCACTGTTAAGAACATATTTTTATTTATTTTGTAGTAGTCTGTGTCAACGTCAGAGGGGTCATTTTTGTGTCCATATGAAGCGTTCAAATATACATTTTTGTACAGTTTCCATTACTTACATCTAGACAAGGGACGATATAAAAAAATATTATCATGATTATCCTGGCCAAAATGACTGCGATAGACGATATTATCACGATTATTATATTGTTATTAAACTCTTAAAATGGCACTAAAACTTACTGGTATAATTTATCTTTAAATTTAGTTTAAAAAATATTTTTTATTATGGATCACATTTGTACTGTACCTTTTGATACAGTGTGATATATTTTAGTTTTAAAACCAGTATTTCAACAAATCCGATGTATCTTTTCTATGTTGGGGACACAATGGGCAAGCCGAGCATTCAGCCATGGTGGTGATTGACTAGAAAGATGCAGGCTAATAAATAAATTAGTACATAAATACAATTGGACTGTACAAGTGAGCTACACAGCTTTTTTTCCAAGTCAATTGTGAAAATATTCATACTTATTTAAAGATATTCATGATTATCACGATAATGGACATTCACCACGATACGATTATCAGTATTTTTATCGCGATGAACGATAATATCGTATATCGTCCCATCCCTACTTACATCCAAACACTACAAAATGGTACCTCTTAATTTAAGGATTCCTTGGATACTGGAGGCAAAACGTTAGCTCTCTGATATTGCTCATTTATTAAAGTATACCGCTGCCCAGATCTTTTTTTTTTTAAGGTGTTATAGGGTACACAACTTCACAATACATGTGCCAGTGCAAATAAATGAGAATAACTAAGAAAATGCGTTAAACCTTAACCGTATCATGCATATCAATTTGTCACATAGGCCTACAAATAATATTGCATACAGTGGCTTTACAGGCAAACCATGAACTTGCATCAGTAAACCATGAATAGATAGAAAACATTTCATATTTATACATGGAACCATTACTACATTATCTTGCTAGCTAAAATACCATTAAAACCAGTCAGATTTACTGTTTACCTGTCAAATCGTATACTCGTTGAATGTATTTACTCCTTGCTGTGTGAGAGACAGAGAGGTATTCAATCAAGTACGAGATAAGTGCCACTTCCGTGTTTGTGAACTGTTCTCGTCACATGACAACTATTTCCGGCAGTGTTGTAAAACGTACACCCAAACCGCACGTGAGCTTGCCTCGTGAGCATCTTGATCTCGCGAGCTTCAGTAGATTTCACCGCGAGAAGTCTGGAAAGCCTAGAAATCTCATCTCATTTAAGGCAGAGATACAGGCCTACCATAATATTCACCTAGTCAATATGGTAGTCTATTTAACTACAGCCTATGGTGTCGCTGCACAGGGATAAAGTGTAGCATCTGAACGTGGTCTGCCTTCTAAATAGGTCTACATATTTTACACATTTGTAGACGTATGTAGGCCAAGTTTTGGAAATACATAATGATGACACGCCACATTGTTTAAAATATGTAGGCTATATTTTAAACTTGAATTACTGATTTAGGCCTACCATTACAAGAACAGAATGCAAAAAAGGAAATTAACACAAACTCACAAAAGATAATTTTATTAAGGAAACGATAAAAAAAAAAAAAAACATGCATGTATAAAAAAAATACAAAAGCTGATTTGTCAAACTTCTAGGTAAAGGCATAACTACAGCACATGCAAAGAGCTCTACAATCTAAGTCGAGTGCAACAAATCTACAAGAAAATCATTAGCCTAAAGTGTTAGGTAGGATATTCTAAAAATGAACAAAGGCTTGGTCCTAATCTGTTTTTAAAATTGCACAAGGCATGATACAGAATAAGTTAGGTTGCGCACAACTCAACTGATGGGTAAATAAATATGTAACCAACATTTCACAAATATTGACAACTGGTAATTCAAGGCAATACAAAACACTGCCTATGTGAGAATTACATTCACATAATAAATGATGTACAAAACCAAACTATTTGTAAAAGTCAGTCCAGAATATTACACTTCTAACTGGGGATGCAATGACACAAATAAATATGAAATAAATACACAACCAGCATAGGAGCCAAAAACCCTCACCCAACCCTATATGTACACAATACACCCTGCTTCATCAGCATCAAATGTAAATTCCACATTAGTGTTCTTTAAAAACATACAAAATAGAATTGGATAAGCACAATTGTCCATACTATCCTGCATTTATTAGACATTGGGTCAATTTATATGTGCTTTGGCTTTAATTTAATAAATAAAGTAATATATATATACACACACACACACACACATCACAACAGCTTTGTGGTATATTAGAGGCAATGGCATAGCATTCTTATCCAGGAATAACAAACAAAACCACTGATACTGATTGTTAAATTGGTATAGACCGATTGGTATGTTTCACTGTTGTATTAAGTTGTATTTATTATGCAAAGACACTTTTTTCTATGTTTTCATTTTTTTTAGATAAAAAAATTATTTAAAATTTCAGAGAAATTGATCCCAAATATAAAAGTACATTTTAAATTTTTATTAGGCCATGCACTTTAAGCAGAATCATGCATCAGATCATCAGGTGTTTTGGATGGGAGTTTGTTGCCATTCATGCAAATTCCACTGTGCTGTTGAGGCCAAAATACATTTTCCCTTTTTATTCAGCAATACAAATTCAAAATTTAAACTAGCACTGCGTGTATTATAAGTAAGGCTGGTGTATCTGCTGTTGGTGCTGTGAATAGGCCTTATTTTAATGCGACCCACACATTCACAAACATACAAACTAATCCAGTCTAGATTAACAAACCACTCAGAATTAATTCATACATTATATAGACAATACAAACAAAGGCTACGGTACAGGTCTGTAAATATGTATCAAATTACCTTGCTTTAAAAAGCAGATATCGTCACACTTGCATTCATTCTACCTTTTCCTCCAAAATACCAATATTTTTGAGAATAGGTTTAATTACTTATTCAAATATTCACTGTAAATATCTGGCAGCACCCTTTTCGTCAAAATTGATACACAGCATTTTTAAATAATATCGTTTCATTGGATGAGGAGAATGAGTTCCAGCATTTTATTTTAAAAGGGATTGCAGACAAGATTGTTCAATCAAATGACCATTACCGTAAACTACATTGAGGATGTACATTTTAATTTGTAATGAAATACACAACACAAACCTGAGGATCTACAGAGAATATTGCTTAGGTTTGCGGTCATTAAATACATAAAAAAAATGTTATCACTGTTCTCAGTGTACTATTCTACATTTATGTAGCCAAATTTATGTAGTTTTAACAAAAGGTGTCCCTATTTCAAAAAAGTAGGCCTAGACCTGGGTTTTGGGTATGTACTCTACATTTTTTAAGATTATGTATGCACCTTTGGCTAATAGTTTCTCTGTAAATAAAAATTCACATGTTCGAGTTACATTAGCTGCACTAATCAACATAATCAGTTTCAACTGGCTTGGCTCCTGTTTCAGCACTGGCCATCATTGGCTGTAAATGCAGGCTGTAAACACTACAGGTCCTATTGGTTCAATTGATGTGTCAATTGAAAGCTTGCAGCATGCAGTGGCTATATTGAGAGCAGTGTTTCAGCTCTAATAAATTGGTGCCGGTCAACGTGTCCAAGAAGGTTTCAGTGTTCCGGACAATTTTAGAAAATTCCAGTCAAATACGGTCTGTGTTTATTATTGAGCTTTAGTGCAATTGATACGCAGTATACATTGTATAACATTGTCAAAAAATTTATCGCAGTGTCCGCACGGCCAGTAGCGGCTACAGCTGGATAGGCATGAGGCAGTTAGCGGCAGCTTTGGGATAGCCTGCCTGGCTTTACATGGCTATCAACACTGTGAAAAATAGACTAACAATATTATTTAACTTAATGACATGTAGGCCTAAATCATACACATAAATATAACAATCATGTAAATTAATCAGTCAGTGTGTCATTTCACCACAAGCCATACACATATAAGCCAGTTAGCATTGGTCTTCAATGAGCGCTGAGGTAGGCAATCAACACAGCATGATGCAACTAAGCATTTATAACAGGTTAACTGAATGATCAACAGGCCTAATTGTAATATTGTTATTTATAGGACTACAGGTCCTGCTCCTGATACGGTCTTGCATTTACAGTTGTGAACAACCAATCTGCACTGCTATGACTCAAGTAAATCAAGCATAAATGCACCTTGTAGGCTGGTTGTAGGGCAGAATACAAACTCGAGTCGAGTTTGTACTTTTTCGTTTTATTTAGTGCTATCAGTTATCAAAATATATGTTTCTGGTATTTACGCCAAGTAACGTCAAAATGGAATTGTTGTGAGTGGCCTCCACTTTACAATACGGAGCCAGCTGGCTGTGTAGAAGAGCCTACCCTGTTGAATTATTTTTTTCAGCACGCAGAGAAGGGTAAAATAGCAAAATGACAGAAGATATTTGGTTAATTTAACAAAAAGTGTATTAACTTATAATTAGCTTGCAATAACTGCAATAACTTGCAATAACTTTGTATACCATAAAACACAACTACTCTAGTCTAGAGTAACTTTATGCTGGGACATGTATTGCCGCCACGGGTCTGTTCATAACATTGTGTGTTGCACTGTGCAGTTTGCACTTTCACCTGCATTCATGGTCTTTATTGTCATTATTCCTGGTTGGTTTCATATAATAGGCTACTTTAGGTTTGCTTCTTTGGCCGCCTGTGTATGATATCGTACTGTTGTTATGGTGTATGTGGCCAAGGGCTTTATCAGAGTAAATTTATCAGCGTAAATTAAACAAATGTTAGGTAACAGTCATTTCGTTTCACATAGGCAAGCCTAGTCAAAAGGATTTGTGAAAATGTAATTATAGGCTATTTATTATAATTCCGTTATGCCGGTCAATGATTGTACCTGCTACCGTCGTGTGTATATATTGACAGCCTGCAAACAGTCCTGACTGGCCGCTTGGATTTTTAACAAGTTATGAAACATGTTTAGTGTTCTTAATGGAGTTTTGAGAATTTGAAAATTCGTTCAAAATACCAACAAGAATTTGAAGCCTGCAAAATTGTATTCGGGCCAGCCCTACCTAAAAAGGTGTAATGTTGTCTGTAGTCCCTTTAAGTGAATCAAAACACCATAGATAGTGTTCAAACATCAAATTTAAATACAAAGGAGTGTTTAAAAGAAGGTCCGTAATTTACAAAGAAAACTTTAAAATTTACAAGCTAACAACATATCGCATGTAGAAGACCAAAAGATTTTAAGATGCTTTTTGCTTGAAGGCAATCTGAGGCAATTTCTCAATTTAACTGTTTGACAAACAAGAGCACCCCAAGACTTTCTATAAAGATGTGCACAATATGGGGTTTTAATCTTTAAACCTCCACCTGCTGTTTGGTTGGAGGTGGAGCCAAACTCACAGCCTCTGGGCTTTTATCACAGGTTGGTACATTTGCAGCTTTTCCTTCCATCTCTTCTCCAGTTACCTCCTCAATTTGTGCCTCCCCTTCCACATGGCCCTCCTCCACTTCTACCTCTTCCTCCTCATCCTCCTCTTCTTCATAGCCCTCCTCCACCTCCTGCTGCTGCTGCTTGCGGCAGCAGGGCTTGAACAAGTGGGGGTCAATGAGTACTTCCCCAAAACGCCCCTTGTAAATGATTCCGCAGCACACTTTTTGTCTAAGCAAGGATAAGCAGAATAATTTATTATTATGCCATGTTGAATGTTAAACTGCATGTGTAATATTTACCAAATCTTAATCCATAATTATAGAAGTTGTAATTAGAATGGTGAAGTTGTCTGATTAAACTTACATTTTTGTTGTATCTATCTCATAACTGTATTACTTAGAAAATATGGCGTTCTATGATATGATGCTGATCTAATACTTTGTGGAATGTCACACCTACACACCATCAGAAATATTTATTATTTTAGAACAGTCAGAAATGGCAAACAATAGCAGATGGGAAAGGAACTAATGGGGAAGGGGCTGTGTATTTGACCAACATACTGGCTGACTTACCTCTTCCAGTATGTGAGGTCCAGGAAGGAGAAGACAGGGGAACGGCTGGATCCAGGGGTGAGTTCGGTGTCTGAGCCCTCATCTGAAAGGTTACTGTAGCTGGGAGACTGAGCTGGTGAGACACTTGACGTGGTGCTGTGGGCGTCCGAATCTGGTGATAGTCACACCACGTTAAGACAACCTGGCAAAGTAGCAGCCACTCTGGTCGCAAGATAACTGCATTTCTTATAATACAATGAGGGAGGATTAAAAAATGTAAATAATTTCAGATTTCCACATTACATCTTTGAGGTATCTGAAGTCTTTGTCAGAATTGACCGTTACAAGATCTTAACTGTGCAAACTACCTAAAAACAACTAAAGTTACTTATTAATTCAAGTAAACACTAAAATGTAAACTAACTGTTGCGCTTGAGCTCTTTCTGCAGTCTGTTGATCTGAGTTGGTTGTGCATTTTTGGAGAGAGACTTTATCTTCTTTGGCCTGGAAGTTATCTTTAGGCTTGGTCCTCCTCTTGCATCAACCACCTGGATGGGGGGGTGGGGGAGGAGAGAGAGAGAGAGAGAGAGAGAGAGAGAGAGAGAGAGATCGGTTCTGAAAAGAACATTCAAGTGAAATGGTTTGCCTTTTCCACAGTGGACTTGACAAGACAACTAGAGACATGAAATGTGCACTGCACTGTGTCCATGCATGATATTACTATGAATTGAAAATATACTAGGGCAAGCACTTACATGATTCCAGTTCTTCTTGGATCCTACAGGGAGCTTTTTCCAGCGCTTCACCAGAAGGACACAGGCATTGCAAATCTCTCCTGAGCGACTTTCGCACAACCTTAAACAATATTATGCAAAGGATTTAATAATTTGTATTGTAATGTGTGTGCATTTTACATATCAAAAATACACAATGATACGACATCACTTTTTAATAACTGTACATGTACTATGCTCAGTTATAGCTGATGCCAATTGACACACACATACACACATACATACACGTGTGTGTGTGCGTGTGTATATATACATACACACATACATACACATATATATATATACGTGTGTGTGTGTGTGTGTGTGTGTGTGTGTGTGTGTGTGTGTGTGTGTGTGTGTGTATGTATGTATATATATACATACATACACACACACACACACATATATATACACATATAT